>JARQOC010000006.1:271554383-271727398 GCA_033576535.1 Allobates femoralis
CATTATCCTGTGCCCCCAGTGTCATTATCCTGTGCCCCCAGTGTCATTATCCTGTGCCCGCAGTTGTCATTATCATGTACCCCCAGTGTCATTATCCTGTACCCCCAGTGTCCGTGTCATTATCCTGTACCCCCAGCGTCATTGTCCTGTACCCCCAGTGTCCGTGTCATTGTCCTGTACCCCCAGTGTCATTGTCCTGTACCCCCAGTGTCAGTGTCCTGTACCCCCCAGTGTCATTATCCTGTACCCCAGTGTCATTATCCTGTGCCCCCAGTGTCATTATCCTGTGCCCCCAGTGTCATTATCCTGTGCCCCCAGTGTCATTATCCTGTGCCCCCAGTGTCATTATCCTGTGCCCCCAGTTGTCATTATCATGTACCCCCAGTTGTCATTATCATGTACCCCCAGTGTCATTATCCTGTACCCCCAGTGTCCGTGTCATTATCCTGTACCCCCAGTGTCATTATCCTGTACCTCCAGCGTCATTGTCCTGTACCCCCAGCGTCATTGTCCTGTACCCCCAGTGTCCGTGTCATTGTCCTGTACCCCAGTGTCATTGTCCTGTACCCCCCAGTGTCAGTGTCCTGTACCCCCCAGTGTCATTATCCTGTACCCCCAGTGTCATTATCCTGTACCCCCAGTGTCATTGTCCTGTACCCTCAGCGTCATTGTCCTGTACCCCCAGTGTCCGTGTCATTGTCCTGTACCCCCAGTGTCAGTGTCATTATCCTGTACCCCCAGTGTCATTATCCTGTACCCCCAGTGTCATTATCCTGTACCCCCAGTGTCATTATCCTGTACCCCCAGTGTCATTATCCTGTACCCCCAGTGTCATTGTCCTTTACCCCAGTGTCAGTGTTACTGTTTGGCAAGGGGCCAGGATGGGGGAGATATTTACTGTATGCCATAACGAAAATAAAAAAGCGGAACTGCTGAGCAACCGAGACCGACTGCACAGCGTCATTACAAATAAGACCGTTTTCGTGCAGTATTAAGCATTAATTAGGTATTCAAATCTACAAAAAGCGCTTGGCTTTTAGGGGGGCTTCGCTCCCCCAAAACCCCCCACCGGGGGCTGTGCCCCTCAGAACCCCGCTGGGGGGTGACACCCCCTTTTCAGGGCCGGTGTGCTTCTTGGACCCCTACCTTGGGAAATTTCTGGGTGCGCCACTGATATACAGTATAGTGCTGTGTATACAAAATATAGCGTCAGCAGTCTCTACGTATACAGTTGGCAGCAGTCTCTGTGTACATAGCTGTCAGCTGTATCTACGTATACAAGATTAAGAACCATCAGTCTCTGTATATACAGTTGGCAGCAGGCTCTAATGTGTTTATGGCCGCCAGCAGTCTCTACTGTGTATACGGCTGGCAGCAGTCTCTATTGTGTATACGTCCTGCAGCAGTTTCTATTGTGTATTTAGCATGCAGCAGTCTCTATGGGGATTCAGCCCACAGCATTCTCTAGTGTGTGATTGTGTACATCTTTATATATGTATGTATGTGTGTTGGGATGGAGGCGGAGTCGAGGTGGAGGCAGAGCCTGGGTGGAGACTCGGCGCAGTCTCAGAGGGGCCACAACATTTTGCCAGTGAGGGGCTCTGAAATTCCTAGTGGCTGCACTGGCCATACATGTAGTAAGGGGTTGTCTAGTCTAAGCTCTATGTGACTGCAAACTTGTAAATCTCCACATCACATGCATTTTGCGTTGTGTGAATTTGACAGTGTCAGAGCATGAAACAGTGGTCAGATGTCCGTGAGTAGGCGATATATGTACTCCCGGACAGAATCTGTGCATGTTTAGCTCCATGCAATATACTATATATTTTCTCTATTAAATTTGTGTAAAAACATTTTTTTTTCTATTTTCAATGAGACAGCAATAAACGAAAAAAATTCTGCCTACAGCCACTATTACTCCACTATAGGGAGCTGAAAGCATATGGATTTCTACAGCTAGTATTGACATCTCCCAGAGCTGTGTAAATATGTATGCCAGGAGTTCACAAGTCTTTAGCGCTGAACATCCCCCATTTTATTTTGCTATGCCCAGAGGTCCTGATAAAGCATATCTCTTAGTCTACAACTTTCCCACTTCAGAGATGAGTAATTACAGTCAATGCCTTTTTTTGGTTTGTACTAACTGGAAGAATTACTATGGAAACATATAGAAAATACACCAGAAAAAAGAAGGATACGAAAGGTTTTACTCCTACACCATATAAGGAGGATGTTCATTCTCGAACAACACTGATTGGGTTGGTGAAGTACATAAGGCTTCGTTCCCACCATGAGCATTATGTGAGTTTTTGATGTTGCAGATTTTCTGGAGCCTTTCTGCACAGGACGACCTGCATTGATTCTGCTTTTGAGTGTTTTTTTACATGCATTGTTATTGCATTTTTTTTACGCTGCTCTTTTTTTCCTTTTTTTGTATGTCATGTTTTAAATAACGTTGCTTTGTTTTTGATACTTCTTGGTATTTGGCTTTGACAAAACTTTATTAACAACAGTCATGTTTCCACAAAAGAAAGCACTAAAAATGCGTATGCATTTTCACCTTCAGATTTTCCACATCTATTGCAATTCTATGGGGAAAATCTGCACATAAAATTCAGTGGAGTTGGAAGATAAATGAATATGTTGTGCATACAGGTCAGTTCACGCAGCATTTAAAAAAGTACAGTAGACATAAGTGTAGCACCCCAGGGTATGGGAATTTGGATGTCTGGGCCTGTCTCTCTCCAATCGGGGAATGTCGCAGGTGGCCGGCTCAGACCCGTGGCCCCAGGGGACAGCCTAAAAGAAGGGGTATTTTGTATTTACAAGGGATAAGAGTTTCGTGACGCCACCTGTAGTACCTGGTGACTAGACACCAGCGCCACCACAGTCCTCCGGAGGGTTGTGGTATTGCAGCTAGGGTGGAGTAGCTTCCTACAGGTGAAGCTGGGCCTCCAGGGCAGTGATGATTGTGAGGAATGGAGTAGGGGTTTGGCCAGATCGCGGATCAACGGGACTATCTCTGCGGATAACAGGGACAGGGGTGAAGAACGCACACACACTGCTGAATGTCTTTTTACCTATTACTGGTGGTATAGCAGGTAAAAGTCCAGAACACTGTTGGGTGACCAGGAAACACAGTTGGATCTCCAAAGCAAGTGGGTGTAAGGCCTCTCTGTCCTCTTTTCCCGTGTAGAACTTGGCAGGCGTCCTCTACTCTCTCTTTGCCTGCACTGTCAATGGGACACCTCTGATGAGTACTGCTGTCTCCCTCTCCACGGTGTCTGGCTGCCTGGATTGTAATTATGCAGCTGACCGGGGGACTGGAGTCTTCCCGGTTTGCCGGGGTTCTCTGCTGCACGTGTAGCTCTCCTGCAGACGCGGACCCCGGGGTCCGGTATGTTGTTTGGGCGAACCTATTCTGGCTCCTCCGTTCCCACTTTGCTCTCTTCTTTTCTCCTTGCCTTTCATCACCACGCTTGGGCCTTACAGGACTGCTCGAAGGCTGTTCAGGGTCACCGGTTCAGGCCTAACACAGCACCGATCACCAGGACGTATTCGCAGCTCTCCTAGCATCTGCACACTCTAATTCCTCCCCAGCATCGGTATTTAGGGGATCTTGCTTAAGGGCAGCAAGTTGAGCTCCCCCTACTGTGCTGGAGTGGAAGGTGTTGGTCGTATTTGTGTAGCTGCTGTGGATATTCAACTACTGTATGTTCTAGGAAGGCCTGTGGTTACCTGTGAATGCAGGGCGCCACATAAGATTTCTATAAATCCCATTTCCTTTGCTGGGACTGTAAGGCAATGCGTTTTTGGCACAAAAACTCCTCAAAAACTGGTTATGGAAACTTAATCCTTTGTGGGTTCATTTCAGCATGCCTCCTCTTGCCAATAATACAATCCTTCTGAATGCAGAATATTATAAGGAAATTGGAACATGTTAATGC
Organism: Allobates femoralis; assembly: GCA_033576535.1. Lineage (NCBI taxonomy): Eukaryota > Metazoa > Chordata > Amphibia > Anura > Aromobatidae > Allobates > Allobates femoralis. The sequence goes on from JARQOC010000006.1 coordinate 271,558,331, forward strand.
TTCTCATTCGCTATACCATGAACTCCATATGTTCTAGTTGTGTAACAAAAGCTAGTTCAACATCTATTAAAAATGAATCCCAGCTCTCTCAGTGTACTAAAGGAATGATAAGCATACGGAAGTATTAGGAAATAGAATCAATACTTCATGTGCTCAAATGACAGGATGACAGACGGTAGAAGAAACATTACACAGATGGAAGAAAATGTGTGGGTGATAGTGAGGAGTGGGGAATGAAGAGTTAAAATGGCCCCAAGTGTAAAGGTGATGTGATGGATGGTGTATTTGTGGGCATGATAAATACTAGACTTTTTTTCCTCGTAGCTATGTAATAAGGTGTCAATGACATATTTCTTATTAGGTGACCAAGTATGATAAGGGGCTGCAATAATTCAATGTTAGGTCTTAAGGAGAAATTATCCACAATAATACATCCTATACTCATGTATAACTTCTATAGGAAATATTGGATCCAGTTTCCTGTCTATCTATCTATATCTGTCTATTTATGTATACATGTATATCTATCATCTATCTATCTATTTTACCTTATCTACAGTAGGGAAAAAAGTATTTAATCATCCACCAATTGTGTAAGTTCTCCCACTTAAAAAGATGTGAGAGGCCTGTAAAGACCTCATAGGTAGACCTCAACTATGGAAGACAAAATGAGAAAACAAATCCTGAATTGTCTGATTTGGAACAATTTGTTTTTTCAAATTTTGGTGGAAAATTATTTTTCGGTCAATAACAAAAGTTGATCCTATCCTAATCTATTTTGCTGGAATATGTTTAGTGCAACAACTACAATCCTGTATGTGTGTTATATGGCTAGGTTTGAGCATTGTCAGTAAAGTTAGTTTAAAGAAAAAAAAAAAAAATAACACTCCCAGAAGCTCACCTACAGGAAATACCAAGTGACTGTTACCAGTTTCCTGTGTTTGTGCATGTGAAGAGAAGCACATCAGTTTGCTGATGCTGCAAAGGGACACTTAAGATGTATATTCCTGTTTCCACAAAGCCCTTCATATCTGTACCTGTTTGTTGCTAATTAAAGCTAAGTTTTGTTGTCAACATGCTTTCAGTCTATTCTGAATGATTCGCTGCCAACAGATTATGGGTCCAGCGTGACGCAGAACTCCAGCGTGACACAGAACTCCAGGAGTAACACAGATCACACAGAAGATTAATGTAGCAACAGAAGCAAATGCAGCAGAGCAACAGAGAAGATGTCCACAAACAGTGATCCAATCAGAATTATCAGTCCTGGAAATTTAACGTGAAGATGCTGCTCATAAGAGAAGGTATGTGGAAATATACACAGGAACAAGTGCCTCATCCATTACCAGATGACTGGTTAGAGAAGGATCAGAAAGCACAAAGCACTATTTCTCTCAGTGATGATCAGATTGTGCATATATGGAAGTGTGTAACTGCAAAGGAGATGTGTGTGTGATGAGTTACAGAAAATGCATTAAAGATCAAATCTTAGCAATAAGCTTTGTCTCGTGAGAAAGCTCTACCAGTCTAAGCTAAGTGATGGCCAGAATATCCAGGACTATATAAGAAACACCCTAGAGATTGTGGAGCGTCTCAGGTATTGGAGAAAAAATTAAAGACTTTCATGTTGCTGCACTACTATTAAGTGGTCTTCCAGAAAGTTATGACAGACTTGTCATTGCATTAGATGCATGGGCAGATGATGAGCTCACACTAGAATATGTCAAAGGCAAGCTTGAAGATGAATTCAAGCGAAAAATGCACAATGTAAGCAGTAGTAATGAATCTAAAGCAGAAACAGCGTTAACGACACAGGACTTTCCTAAAAATAAGAGCAATGAATCTAAGGGAAACTCAACAATGCTTTGTCTGTAAAAAGCCCAGCCACCTTAAAGCAAACTGCAGAATTTGTAAAGCAAGAATGAGTCAGTTTAAAAAGCAGAACAGTGATCAAAAGGTGAAAACAGCTGTAAAAGAAAAGTCTGCATGTGTTGAAGCTGGATTTAATACCAGTACAGGCTAATCTGCAAAGCATATATGGTGTATAGACTCTGGAGCTAGTAGCCATATGACAAATGTTAAGGACTTCTTCATTGACCTTGACGAAAGCAAGTCAGAAGAGGTCATCTTAGCTAATGGTCAATATATGACGTCAGAAGGAGAAGGAGACGGCTACCTCCACTGTCCAGTTTAGTCAGCACAAAGCAGAAAGATCCCAGTAAAGTATGTTCTCTATGTTCCCAGCCTTGAAAGCAATCTTCTGTCTGTAAAGAAGCTTACGCAAAGGGGGAATGAAGTTACTTTTAAAGACAACAGCTTTCCTAAAGTAAGTAGCACTAGATCTGCACAGCCACTGGATTTGATACACACAGATGTTTGTGGTCCAATGAGTGTTCAAACTCCAAGCAAGAAGAGATATTTTCACACATTTATTGATGACTACTCCAGATATACAGTCGCCTACCTGCTTTACAGATGAAGTTCCACAGAAACTTGAAGAGTATCTTGCCGTAGTGTTTAATAAATTTGGAAGAATGCCAGAAGCCCTGCGTGCAGATAATGGGACTAAGTACATAAGTGCTAAGGTGCAAACCATTTTGAGAAAGAATGGAATCATGTTTCAGAGTACAATTCCGTACAACCCAGAACAGAATGGCATTGCAGAGAGAAAGAACCGCGCTCTCTGTGAAAGTGGAAGAAGTATGTTGTTTGATGCCAATCTACCTACAACGTATTGGGGAGAAGCAATCATGACAGCTTGCTAACTTCAAAACAGACTGCCAGGTAAAGCCACAAATAAAACTCCATATGAGCTATGGAACTGTGAGAAGCCTAACCTGAAGCACCTCAGGATATTTGGAAGCAAAGCGTTTGTGTATATTCCCAAAGAAGAACGTTCCAAGTGGGAATCACATGCAAAGCAAGGAGTCCTGGTGGGCTATAGCAAAACTCAAAGAGGATACAAAATCCTGCATCCAGAGACTAACAGTAACAATCAGCAGAGAGCAGAGATGTAGTGATTGATGAGAACTCTGTTTCACTCAAATTTCATGAAGTAACACCAGTCATTCACGCAAAGGAACAAAAAAGAAGAATCTAAGTCACCAAACCCAGACACTGAAAAAGAAAACAGTGAAGTCTGGATAAGCTCTGAAGCCAGCGAAGAAGAAACAGAAGACCAAAGTCAACCTCCAGTCAGGAGATCAGAAACACGAAGCAAAGGTATCCCAGCTAGACGCCTTTCTTATATGATCAGAACACTTCCTGAACCAGAGCCACAGTCATGGCAAGAGATGTAAAACCTGCCAGTCCACGAGAAGCAGAAGTGGATAAATGCCGCTAATGAAGAGATGGAGTCTCTTCACCAACTCCAGACATGGGAGCTTACTGAGCTACCACAAGGAAAAAGAGCTATCGGATGTAAGTGGATCTTCAAAAATAAATATGACACAGAAAGTAAAGTTTACTGGTTTAAGGCAAGATTGGTCGCAAAAGGGTACTCGCAAAAGTATGGTGAGGATTATGATGCTACATTTTCTCCAGTTGCGAAGCAAACCACATTCAGAACTTTAATGTCCATAGCTGCAGTTCAACAGATGACAGTGAGACATTTTGCCATCAAAACAGCCTTCCTACATGGTGATATTGAAGAAGAGTTGTACATGAGCCAACCTGAGGGATATATTAAAAAGGGTGAAGGGCACCTTGTTTGTAGAATGCAAAAATCTATCTAAGGACTTAAGCAGTCGGCAAGAGCATGGAACTCAAAAATGAAGAAAGTTTTGATGGATGAAGGATTTAAAACGTCTCAAGCTGATCCATGTTTGTTTACAAAAACTGTAGCAAAGGAGTGGATGTATGTTCTCCTATATGTAGACAATGTAATCATGCCTCATTAAGATGAAAAATAAATTAAGAAATTACAAAGCTAGGTGAAATTCTCAACCAGCACTTTGAGACTAAGGACCTTGGAAATGTGACATTATTTGGGAATCCAAATCCAGAGAGAGGAAGATGGGAGTTTTCTTCTCAATCAAAGTTGTAAAATTTCTGTACTCCTAAACCAGTTTGGAATGTCAGAAGCCAAAGGTGCGTCAACACCAATGGATCCATTCTACTTAAAATTGGAAGAAGAAGATCTGCTACCCTCCAATGAGCGTTACAGACAAGCAGTGGGGGCGCTTCTGTACATAGCAACCACAACTCGTCCAGATATTACGGCCGCAGTTGAAATTCTCTGCCGACGTGTAAGCAAGCTACGCCAAAGAGATTGGAATGCAATTAAGAGAATTCTACAATATCTTAAGGAAACTCAAAGGCTAAATTTTAAGATATCTGCATCAGGAGATGTGGATGCAGATTGGGCTGGAAATACAAGTGATCAAGTGGTTACTTGTTCAAGTTAGGAGAAAATTCAATTTCTTGGTCCAGCAGAGAACAAGTATCAGTTGCATTGTCTTCTACAGAATCAGAATATGTGTCAGCTGCTTATGCAAGTCAAGAAGTTATTTGGTTAAAACAACTTTTGGAAGAATTCGGCAAGACACTAGCTCAGCCAACAGTTACCTATGAGGACAACCAAGGATGCATTAAACTTGCCAGCAGTGAGAAAATCAGTGCAAGGACTAAGCACATCGACGTTAAGCATCACCATTTATATGAGTTAGTGGTAAGTGATGTACTATAGTTTGTGTGTTGCAAGTCTGACAAGATGTTAGCAGATGGTATGACAAAACCATTGCCAAGAGCCAAGGTTGAGGACTTCAGAACCGCAATGGGACTATCAGGATAAGTAGTTGTTGAGTGTGGGTGTTGGAATATGTTTAGTTCAACAACTCCAATCCTGTATGTGTAAGTGTTGAATTGCTAGGTTTGTGCATTGTCAGTAAAGTTAGATTAAAGAAAACGAAAAAAAAAAAAAGGAACACTCCCAGAGGCTTACACACAGGTAATACCATGTGACTGTTACCAGTTTCCTGTGTCTGTGCATGTGAAGAGAAGCACAGCAGCTTGCTGATGCTGCAAAGGGACATTTAAGATGTATATTCCTGTTTCCACAAAGCCCTTCATATCTGTTCCTGCTTGTTGCTAATTAAAGCTAAGTTTTGTTGTCAACACGCTTTTCAGTGTATCCCGAATGATCTGCTGCCAACAATTTATTTACCTATCATCTATCTATATATCCTGAAGGCCCATTAAAGGCATCTAAGGCAATACGTCTACCAAGGAGTGCTTCATTTCATTTTTGATGGTCTATCTGTTTATGTTATATATATTAACAGGTGGAGTGAAGAACATTAATTATCTGATGACCTTTGCACCTGTCAAGGGGTAGAATATATTAAAAAACAGTTAGGACATGATAAGGGGTGCCACATAGAGGATGAAGGCTAGCCTAGCTGGTCCATTGTAACAATAACTGCTGTAACACAAATTGCGCAAAAAAATGCCAACATCTTCAAGGTGTTGAGTTTTATCCCCCAACTTTCTCAGATCTCAGTTCCATTCAGCTGCGAAAATAAATTGATCTCTGAAATAAACAAATCAAATCCATTGAGGACCACCTCACAATTTAGAGAACTGAAAGGATCTGTGGCTAATATCTTGGTGCCTGGTACCACAGAACACCTGTGGTAAAATACTCCTCTGCGGTGCCCCTTATATGATTTGCCACAGTTATCCCATAATAGTGGCACAATGCCTGGTAGGAGTATTAGTCACTAATCTGTTACAAATCTAGTCACCAACTAGTCCTACAATAGTGCATAATGTTAGTTTATGTCCACTTAACTGTACCAGCAACATTGCTCACATAGCAATTCCTTACCACATTGGTCCAATATCAATAACATGCCAAAAAGTCCTAAAAATCATGTCATATCTTCCAGTATACATGGTGCCAGAGAGGGGAGAGGTTACATTTGAGCAACTGGATGACATTGTCTCCCCTGCACTGATCACCAATGGGTGAAGAAAAGAGATAGATGGGCCCCCCTCAACTGTAGACATCAGAAACCACTTGTACTGCAATCACATAACAGATTTCCATATTGCAAGTCCCATAAGTGAAATAGATAGATAGATAGATAGATAGATAGATAGATAGATAGATAGTTATAAATTGCCATTATGCTTTATCTGAAGTATCTGAAAAGAAAACAGATTTGGGGGAGATCTATCTGTGAAAAGTAGACCTGTGAAACTGGCTCGGTTGCCCTTAGTAACCAATCAGATTCCGCCTTTCATTTTCCAAAGAGTCTCTGAGGAATGAAAAGTAAAATCTGATTGGTTGCTAAGAGCCAGTATCACTTTACACCAAGTTTAATAAATCTCCCCCTTCATAACCTTATTACACCTACTGTCCACCTACTTTTGGACCACTGGAGACACAAAAAGACAGATAGGCCTGATTTCACACTTTGTCCTGATCATTACAAAAATGCATGCATCTGCATCTGCTAACCCATGTAAAAACGCATGCCCCCGCAGCATTTCAGGATCAGGCAAAAAAAACAAAAGCGAGACATAAAGAGGCTAGGGTCAGACTATTGTCATGAATTAGCTGAATGTATGCACTATTTTCATGTGCAAATCTGCAAAAACGCATGCGTTATTGCACCCATAGGCTCCAATGCAAAACTGCAAGGGGTTTGACACAAGTGCACCAAAAAGTGCAGTACACAGCGTTTTTTGGTGCTTTTGCAAAAACACATGCTTTTTTTTTAACATGGGAGTATATGGGAAACGCATGTGTTAACGCATGGTACATATAGGTACCATGTGTTAACACATGCCCTAAAAATGAACATACATGCCATGAAAATTGCAAAGGGAAAAAAAGGATCCTTTAATGCATCCTTCCAACAGATGCAATCTCCCAAATGTGACTCTAGCCAGAGAGCGAGATCGAATGTAGGCTTGGTTGCATTCACTAGCGGCCAGATGCGGTTTCATAGAGATCAATGCGCCATTTTGCTGCATTGTGCTGCATCCGGACACATCAGTATTTTTGAAGCATTGCGAAATCGCAACATCATGCGGCTGGAGTTTATAACAAAATGACATACTCTATGCATCCGTCGAAATCCTGATGCCATCCTAATTTCCCTGCGGCCCCATGTTAGGTATAGAGGCACATGCCTGATCAGGATGCATCAGGATTTCATTGGACAATGACGCAAGACAGAAAACAACCAGTGTAAAATCACCCTAAGTGAGGTTTCACACTGGCGTTTGCATGCGGTTCGCCATTTTACGTCCCAGCCTGGCATAATACGGATCCGCACTGCTTCCTATCTTTAACATGTGTATGCAACGTGAATACTGTTTGCATGCATCTGCTCCAGTGGCGCACCCAGAAATTTCCCAAGGTAGGGGTCCAAGAAACACCACACCGGCCCTGAAAGGGGGGTGTCACCCCCCAGCGGGGTTCCGAGGGGCAAAGCCCCCGGTGGGGTGGTTTGGGGGAGCGAAGCCCCCCTAAAAGCAGCCTCTTTTGTGGGCCCTTGGGTGCTGTGTAATTGTTCTTGTCTCCTGACATAGGGGCCCAGCTCCTTGTGTACTGCACCACTTCTCAGGGCCGTCCAAAGGGGGGGGTCCAGACACATAGGTCCCCCCCCTTGGGTGCGCCTATGATCTGCTCTCTCTCTCCTATGCTCTGTGGATGGATCAGTAGTATGAGATGAGCCCCGTCTCTCAAATAACACTCCTCTGCTCCGTGGATGGATTAGTAATTCAAGATGAGCCCCTCTCTCTCAGATAACACTCCTCTGCACCATGCTCTGTGGATAGAGCAGTATATGAGCTGAGCCCCTCTCTCTCTTATACTCCTGTACTCTGTGGATAGAGCTGTATATGAGCTTAGCCCCTCTCTCTCTTATACTCCTGTACTCTGTGGATAGAGCTGTATATGAGCTGAGCCCATTTCTCTCTCTCACACTCCTGTGCTCTATGGATACAGAGCTGTATATGAGCTGAGCCCCTCTCTCTCTCACACACTCCTGTGCTCTATGGATACAGAGCTGTATATGAGCTGAGCCCCTTTCTCTCTCACACTCCTGTGCTCTATGGATACAGAGCTGTATATGAGCTGAGCCCCTGTCTCTCTCACACTCCTGTACTCTATGGATACAGAGCTGTATATGAGCTGAGCCCCTCTCTCTCTCACACTCCTGTGCTCTATGGATACAGAGCTGTATATGAGCTGAGCCCCTTTCTCTCTTATACTCCTGTACTCTGTGGATAGAGCTGTATATGAGCTGAGCCCCCCTCTCTCACACTCCTGTACTCTGTGCATACAGCTGTATATGAGCTGAGCCCCTTTCTCTCTTATACTCCTGTACTCTGTGCATACAGCTGTATATGAGCTGAGCCTCTCTCTCTCACACTCCTGTACTCTGTGCATACAGCTGTATATGAGCTGAGCCCCTTTCTCTCTTATACTCCTGTACTCTGTGGATAGAGCTGTATATGAGCTGAGCCCCCCTCTCTCACACTCCTGTACTCTGTGGATACAGCTGTATATGAGCTGAGCCCCTTTCTCTCTTATACTCCTGTACTCTGTGCATACAGCTGTATATGAGCTGAGCCTCTCTCTCTCACACTCCTGTACTCTGTGCATACAGCTATATATAAGCTGAGCCCCCCTCTCACACACTCCTGTACTCTGTGCATACAGCTGTATATAAGCTGAACCCCCCCTCTCTCACACTCCTGTACTCTGTGCATACAGCAGTATATGAGCTGAGCCCCTCTCTCTCTCACACTCCTGTGCTCTATGGATACAGAGCTGTATATGAGCTGAGCGCCCCTCTCTCACACTCCTGTACTCTGTGGATACAGAGCTGTATATGAGCTGAGCCCCTGTCTCTCCCACACTCCTGTGCTCTATGGATACAGAGCTGTATATGAGCTGAGCCCCTCTCTCTCACACTCCTGTACTCTGTGGATACAGCTGTATATATGCTGAGCCCCCCTCTCCCACACTCCTGTACTCTGTGCATACAGCTGTATATGAGCTGAGCCCCTCTCTCTCACACTCCTGTACTCTGTGGATACAGCTGTATATGAGCTGAGCCCCTCTCTCTCTTATACTCCTGTACTCTGTGGATACAGCTGTATATGAGCTGAGCCTCTCTCTCTCATACTCCTGTACTCTGTGCATACAGCTGTATATGAGCTGAGCCCCCCTCTCCCACACTCCTGTACTCTATGGATACAGCTGTATATAAGCTGAGCCCCCCTCTCCCACACTCCTATACTCTATGGATAGAGCTGTATATATGCTGAGCCCCCCTCTCTCACACTCCTGTACTCTGTGCATACAGCTGTATATAAGCTGAGCCCCCCTCTCCCACACTCCTGTACTCTATGGATACAGCTGTATATGAGCTGAGCCCCTCTCTCACACTCCTGTACTCTGTGCATACAGCTGTATATGAGCTGAGCCCCTCTCTCTCACACTCCTGTACTCTGTGGATACAGCTGTATATGAGCTGAGCCCCCCTCTCTTACACTCCTGTACTCTGTGCATACAGCTGTATATAAGCTGAGCCCCCCTCTCCCACACTCCTGTACTCTATGGATACAGCAGTATATGAGCTGAACCCCCCTCTCTCACACTCCTGTACTCTGTGCATACAGCTGTATATGAGCTGAGCCCCCCTCTCTCACACTCCTGTACTCTGTGGATACAGAGCTGTATATGAGCTGAGCCCCCCTCTCTCTCACACTCCTGTACTCTGTGGATGGAGCAGTATATAAGCTGAGCCCCCCTCTCTCACACTCCTGTACTCTGTGCATACAGCAGTATATAAGCTGAGCCCCCCTCTCCCACACTCCAGTACTCTGTGGATACAGCTGTATATAAGCTGAGCCCCTCTCTCTTATACTCTTGTACTCTGTGGATGGAGCTGTATATGAGCTGAGCCCCTCTCTCTCACACTCCTGTACTCTGTGCATACAGCTGTATATAAGCTGAGCCCCTCTCTCTCACACTCCTATACTCTGTGCATACAGCTGTATATGAGCTGAGCCCCCCTCTCCCACACTCCTGTACTCTGTGGATACAGCAGTATATGAGCTGAGCCCCCCTTTCTCTCTCACACTCCTGTACTCTGTGGATTCAGAGCAGTATATGAGCTGAGCCCCCCTCTCCCACACTCCTGTACTCTGTGGATACAGCTGTATATGAGCTGAGCCCCCCTCTCTCACACTCCTGTGCTCTATGGATACAGAGCTGTATATGAGCTGAGCCCCCCTCTCTCACACTCCTGTACTCTGTGCATACAGCTGTATATAAGCTGAGCCCCCCTCTCACACACTCCTGTACTCTGTGCATACAGCTGTATATATGCTGAGCCCCCCTCTCACACACTCCTGTACTCTGTGCATACAGCTGTATATATGCTGAGCCCCCCTCTCCCACACTCCTGTACTCTGTGCATACAGCTGTATATAAGCTGAACCCCCCTCTCTCACACTCCTGTACTCTGTGCATACAGCAGTATATGAGCTGAGCCCCTCTCTCTCTCACACTCCTGTGCTCTATGGATACAGAGCTGTATGAGCTGAGCGCCCCTCTCTCACACTCCTGTACTCTGTGCATACAGCTGTATATGAGCTGAGCCCTTCTCTCTCTCACACCTCCTGTGCTCTATGGATACAGAGCTGTATATGAGCTGAGCCCCCCTCTCTCACACTCCTGTACTCTGTGCATACAGCTGTATATAAGCTGAGCCCCCCTCTCACACACTCCTGTACTCTGTGCATACAGCTGTATATATGCTGAGCCCCCCTCTCCCACACTCCTGTACTCTGTGCATACAGCTGTATATAAGCTGAACCCCCCTCTCTCACACTCCTGTACTCTGTGCATACAGCAGTATATGAGCTGAGCCCCTCTCTCTCTCACACTCCTGTGCTCTATGGATACAGAGCTGTATATGAGCTGAGCCCCTGTCTCTCCCACACTCCTGTCCTCTATGGATACAGAGCTGTATATGAGCTGAGCCCCTCTCTCTCACACTCCTGTAATCTGTGGATACAGCTGTATATATGCTGAGCCCCCCTCTCCCACACTCCTGTACTCTGTGCATACAGCTGTATATGAGCTGAGCCCCTCTCTCTCACACTCCTGTACTCTGTGGATACAGCTGTATATGAGCTGAGCCCCTCTCTCTCTTATACTCCTGCACTCTGTGGATACAGCTGTATATGAGCTGAGCCCCCCTCTCTCACACTCCTGTACTCTGTGCATACAGCTGTATATGAGCTGAGCCCCCCTTTCTCTCTCACACTCCTGTACTCTGTGGGTACAGCTGTATATGAGCTGAGCCCCCCTCTCTCACACTCCTGTACTCTGTGCATACAGCTGTATATGAGCTGAGCCCCCCTCTCCCACACTCCTGTATTCTGTGGATACAGCAGTATATGAGCTGAGCCCCCCTTTCTCTCTCACACTCCTGTACTCTGTGGATACAGAGCTGTATATGAGCTGAGGCCCCCTCTCCCACACTCCTGTACTCTGTGGATACAGAGCAGTATATGAGCTGAGCCCCCCTCTCTCACACTCCTGTGCTCTATGGATACAGAGCTGTATATGAGCTGAGCCCCCCTCTCTCACACTCCTGTACTCTGTGCATACAGCTGTATATGAGCTGAGCCCCTTTCTCTCTTATACTCCTGTACTCTGTGCATACAGCTGTATATGAGCTGAGCCCCCCTCTCTCACACTCCTGTACTCTGTGGATACAGCAGTATATGAGCTGAGCCCTGCTTTCTCTCTCACACTCCTGTACTCTGTGGATACAGAGCTGTATATGAGCTGAGCGCCCCTCTCTCACACTCCTGTACTCTGTGCATACAGCAGTATATGAGCTGAGCCCCTCTCTCTCTCACACTCCTGTGCTCTATGGATACAGAGCTGTATATGAGCTGAGCGCCCCTCTCTCACACTCCTATACTCTGTGGATACAGAGCAGTATATGAGCTGAGCGCCCCTCTCTCACACTCCTGTACTCTGTGGATACAGAGCAGTATATGAGCTGAGCCCATTTCTCTCTCTCACACTCCTGTGCTCTATGGATACAGAGCTGTATATGAGCTGAGCGCCCCTCTCTCACACTCCTGTACTCTGTGGATACAGAGCTGTATATGAGCTGAGCCCCCCTCTCTCACACTCCTGTACTCTGTGCATACAGCTGTATATGAGCTGAGCCCCCCTCTCTCCCACACTCCTGTACTCTATGGATACAGAGCTGTATATGAGCTGAGCGCCCCTCTCTCACACTCCTGTACTCTGTGGATACAGAGCTGTATATGAGCTGAGCCCCCTCTCTCACACTCCTGTACTCTATGGATACAGAGCTGTATATAAGCTGACCCTCCCTCTCTTACACTCCTGTACTCTGTGCATACAGCTGTATATAAGCTGAGCCCCCCTCTCTCACACTCCTGTACTCTATGGATACAGAGCTGTATATGAGCTGAGCCCCCCTCTCTCACACTCCTGTACTCTGTGGATTCAGAGCAGTATATGAGCTGAGCCCCCCTCTCCCACACTCCTGTGCTCTATGGATACAGAGCTGTATATGAGCTGAGCCCCCTCTCCCACACTCCTGTACTCTGTGGATACAGCTGTATATAAGCTGAGCCCCCCTCTCTCACACTCCTGTACTCTGTGCATACAGCAGTATATTAGCTGAGCCCCCCTCTCTCACACTCCTGTACTCTGTGCATACAGCTGTATATGAGCTGAGCCCCCCTCTCTCACACTCCTGTACTCTGTGGATTCAGAGCAGTATATGAGCTGAGCCCCCCTCTCTCACACTCCTGTACTCTGTGCATACAGCTGTATATAAGCTGAGCCCCCCTCTCTCACACTCCTGTACTCTGTGCATACAGCTGTATATGAGCTGAGCCCCCCTCTCTCACACTCCTGTGCTCTATGGATACAGAGCAGTATATGAGCTGAGCCCCCCTCTCTCACACTCCTGTACTCTGTGCATACAGCTGTATATAAGCTGAGCCCCCCTCTCTTATACTCCTGTACTCTATGGATACAGAGCTGTATATGAGCTGAGCCCCCCTCTCTTATACTCCTGTACTCTGTGAATAGAGCTGTATATAAGCTGAGCCCCCCTCTCCCACACTCCTGTACTCTGTGGATACAGCTGTATATGAGCTGAGCCCCCCTCTCTCACACTCCTGTACTCTATGCATACAGCTGTATATGAGCTGAGCCCCTCTCTCTCTCACACTCCTGTACTCTGTGCATACAGCTGTATATAAGCTGAGCCCCTCTCTCTCTCCCACTCCTGTACTCTGTGCATACAGCTGTATATAAGCTGAGCCCCCCTCTCTCACACTCCTGTACTCTATGCATACAGCAGTATATAAGCTGAGCCCCACCTGCCTCTCATTGGTGCTTGTCACCGGTCTCGGCTCATAAAGGCTGGTGCCGGCTCTCGCCGCTGACTGCTCTTCAGCACCTGATCTCCTGGACAGCTCCTCAGTGTCTCCGCTGCTGAACCATCCATGACTACAGACAGCACACAGGCTGCTGAGGATGAGCTGCCATCCAGGCAGGCAGATGATGAAGATTCTCTCCTCCTGGATCCAAGCCTTTGTGAATGACCCTTTAAGATGAGCACCTTGGATCTCCATCATACCCTCGGAGAACTTCTCCAGTGGAATGTGTCTCTGTTTGGTTACCTGTCTCCTGGTAATGATAGCCTGTGGGAGTCCACTCCTTTCTCCAGCAGTGTCCTCTTCTCTGCCCATGAACCTGGGACCATTGTATTGGTGGTGATGTACTCTGCCTCCTTCCTGGCAGGCTTGGCAGGGAACATCATGGCACTGAGAGTGCTGGGGACACGCAGAAGAAGAAGGAGTCGTTTTTCTGCTGTTTCTGGGACCAGGGATCTCCTTGTGAATTTAGCTGTGTGTGATATGATGGTCATCTGCATTTGTATGCCGATCAATCTTGGCCACCAGGTGCACAATGCTTGGGTGTTTGGGGACTTGTTGTGCAGAGCAGTGCCGTTTGTCCAGGCTGTGTCAGTGTCTGCCAGTGTGCTCACCCTGTCTGTGATCAGCCTGAACAGGTACTATAGTGTGCACAGCCCCTTACATGCCAGGACATTCTTCACCACCAGAAGACTAGGCTTCATGATTATGGTGGTGTGGATCTTCTCTTCTGGCTTGTGTGTTCCTCTGTTGTTCATGAACAGGACCCAAAACCTGGTTCTTTTCCCAGGTCAGCTGGCTGTAGTGGTATGTACAGAAAGCTGGCCCAGCATCAACATGAAACTCATCTACAACTTCCTTCTCTTCTGTGCTCTCTATGTGTTCCCAGTTTTATTCAACCTTCTTATCTGCTTTCTCACAAGTCGTCGACTTTGGGGGGCAAGTGACACTGTCATTGACAATAACAGCTGGTCCATGTCTGGGACCAGATTGAAGGCTCGGAAGAAAATTGCCAAGATGGTGGTGGCATTGGTGCTTCTGTTTACAGTGTCCTGGCTGCCCCTCTATGTAGTTGACATCTGGATTGACATCAACATGTCCTATATGCCCTCTAATGAGGTGCTGGGGCATTTTAAACATGACTGGATCCTCCAGGTGAGGCCATTTGCCCAGTGGCTTGGTCTTACCAATTCTACTCTGAATCCCTTATGCTATTGCTTTGTTGGCAATTTATACAGATCAGCCAAGCGGTTTAGAAACAGCTATAGAGAAAGGATAGTGTCTATATTCAGCATGTCACTCACACAAGCTCCAGGAGACCCCTCTGTCCCCAGGTTACTACACTACAAAGCTTCACAAGAGCAACTGGAGCAAAAACCCAAAAGAGGCAAAATCAGGACTACGTTTCCACCTCTCACTAAGAACAAAAGTGCTTCCTCTATCAAAATATGTCACCAGAGTCCAGGACACATCTAACTAGAGGACTAACCTCATGCTTGGGCATTAGGAGTGTACCTGCCTGGTGTTCCAGCTCTGCTGACCTCTCCAGGCATTTATTGATTATATTGTTTTGTGTGTATTATTAAGCTATACTGACATTTATTGATTATGATGTAACGTGGCATGTGTGCTAATTAAAATGCCCATGTGAGCTTCTGAAAGTGACAACAAAGTGCCAAGCATCTGTCATTTGATCTGCAAACAAAGGAGCTTTAACAAGAGAATATTGTCTGTTTTTGGTTTGTCATTGACAACAGATGTCTAATAAATAGATGCACTATGAAGTGAGGTTGTTTCTATGGAAGTAGCAGAAGTACAGGGTTAACCACTAGCATGAAACCATTCCTCACTAATTACCATGGAATCTGTGTAACCTTTCCTTTAGTTACCATTACTGATGAGCAGATTTACAGGCTTCTGATAGTAATTAGTAAAATTAGCAAATCAAGGCACTCACCTCTGTGTTTATATAGAAAATACATCTGGGCGTTATGGTTACAAGTCCAACAACACACATACACACATGCACACACACACATACACACATGCACACACACACATACACACATGCACACACACACATACACACATGCACACACACATGCACATGCACACACACATGCACACATACACACACATATGCACACATACACACACATATGCACACATACACACACACATATACACATACACACATGCACACACACACATAGACACACATGCACACATACACACACATACACGCACACATGCACACATACACACACATGCACGTATACACACACACATGCACATATACACACACATGCACATATACACACACATGCACATATACACATGCACACACACACATATACACATACACACAAACACACACACATGCATACGTACACATGCACATACACACACATGCACAGATGCACACACATACACATGCACATACACGCACACATGCACACACATACACATGCACACACATACACATGCACACACACACATATACACATGCACACACACATACACATGCACACATATGCACATGTTGACACACATGCACACACACATACACATGCACACATGCACATACACACACATGCACACACATACACATGCACACACACACAAACATACACATGCACACACACACACATACACATGCACACATATGCACATGTTGACACACATGCACACACACATGCACACACATACACATGCACACACACACACACATACACTCATATGCACATGTTGACACACATGCACACACACATGCACACACACGCACACGTTGACGCACACACACACATACATGCATATTTCCTGATGCAGATGTCTATAATGAAAGTTCAAACATATGTATGACTTAAAAAAATACTTCATTTTTTTGCCTGCAGGCATCAGACCACTGCCCAATATGTCTGTCATCAATTTATTCTTGTTTTCTTAATGAAAGCTTTTGCATATTCATGGAAAAGTACAATGAACAGATAAGTGGTGTTCTGATTTTACACATTCGTGGCACAGAATACTCCATGTATGTATGATCAAAGTAGAAAGGTCCCACCACTTGGACGTGTTTCTATTTTAAGAATGGGGCTCAGTTACATACCATCCAGAAAAAGGAAAGTTAGTTATTTCTCTAGCTTATATACTACAGCATTTTACAGTGCCATTACACACTGTCTCCACTGAGAATCACAATCGAAAATCTCTTTCAGTATACTAGTGCATCTCAATGAATCATCATAAAGTTAATTTATTTCAGTAATTTAATACAAAAAGTGAAATGCATATGTTATATAGAGTCATTACAGAGTGATCTATTTCAAGTGTTTATTTCTGTTAATGTTGATGATTATGGCTTACATCCAATGAAAACTCATAGATCATTAACTCAGAAAATTAAAGTAGGGAGTATGAAGGGTTAAAAATTGCACTGCCATATTCCATGAGCCATCAAAGTGTGTGTTATGGAAATGAATATATGAAAATATCCAAACATTGGCCAGTGTGCTCATATCCTGTATTTTGTATTATACTGCATATTTAGCATATATGTATCCCATTAAATACTACTTGCAATTAAGAAGTAGGATTTTCATATTAAGTATTTCTTACTACAAGTTGTAGAGAGTAGCAATGAAGGCTACTCTGGGAGTGTTGCCAAGGCCTAGCATGTTTTTTGGTAACAAGGGTAGATGTTCTATGATGTTCCATAACAGTAGACAATAAAGGAATGTGATGAGTCAATAATGTCAAATAACACCAAATTATACAGATTTAGAATAGATTTGCATAATCCAATCAGTTCACAGCTATTAGTGACCAATGATTAGTTATGTTTAATATTTTGTAACTAATTAGTGAATGATCTTATTCTGGAGTTACTATCCCCAGAAATGTCTGTATAATTTCATGTTTCCTAGTAAACTTAGAATTCTCCCATACTTGCACCCGAATCAAGTGTGGTTATTTGTCTGCGGACACCTTTTATAATGATCTGGAAAGCAGACAGTTAAGGAGATGTCCCAACTAAAGCATCCACAACAGGTGAATATAATATGGATTTATTAGTCAACACATTACAGGGTTCGCAGAAACGCCCTGAAACACAGCAATGTGACATTGATTTTTGATGATATTCTAATTCATTGAGATGCATTAGTACTGTATCTTGGTTAAATTAAAACACAGGACCCTAGACGTGTAAAGCATCAATACTAAACCCCAAGCCATCTTAGATGGCACATAACAGTGCCTTTTAAAAGTATTCATACCCATGAATATTTCCACATTTTTTCATGTTACACCCACAAACGTAAATGTATTTTATTGAGATTTTATGTGATATACCAACATTAAGTAGCAAGTAGTAAATGTTTGGCCATTCTAAGCTCTAACTCAGCTAAGTGAGGTGGTAGCTCTGTCCCCTACATGGCATGTGACTGAAGGTGCTCTGGTCAAATGAGAACAAAGTAGAACTTTCTGGACTAAATGTAAATCACTATAAGTGCTGGAAAAGTAACATTGCACATAACCCTGAAAACACCATCCCCATTGTCAAACATGGTGGTGGCAGACTCATGGTCTGGGGATCATTTTCTTCCATAGGGACAGGGAATCTGGTCACAGTTGATGGGAAGATGGATGGAGCTAAATACATGGCAATCCAGAAGAAAGACTTGTTAGACACTGCAAAAGACTGGGCTCACCTTCCAGCAGGACAATGATTCTAAACATACTGCCAGAGCTATAATGGAATAGTTTAGATCAGGGGTCTCAAACACCAGGCCGCGAGGGCCGCACACAGTGCAGGTTTTCAGGATTTCCATAGCATTTGACAGTTGGTAATCAAATTACCAACTGTCCAATTCTAAGGAAATCCATAAAACCTGTACTGTGTGTGGCCATCGTAGCTTGGAGTTTGAGACCTCAATTGAGATCAAATCATACTCATATGTGTGAATGTCCCAGTGCAGGGCAAGCGTCAGCATCTGGGCAAGTGCCGGGGCCTGAAATGCTGGGGGAGGGCCCACTGGGCCCCTGAGCGCTGCCCCCACACCTCATCCTCTGGGGCCCTTGAGCGTTGCCTCCCCCTCTCTCCCTTCTAACCTTCACGGCAGCCGCTGATCTCAGACTCAACCTGTAATGTATCGTGAGCTGCAGCTGCTGTATTTCCTGTATTGCTGCACACACAGGAAATAGAGCAGTTGCAGCTCACACTACATTACAGGCTAAGTCTGCTGTCAGCAGCTGCTGTTAAGGTTTGAAGGGAGAGGGGGGAGGCAGCACTCAGGGGTCCCTGAGGGTGAGTTGTTGGGGCAGCGCTCAGGGGCCCCCGAGGGTGAGGTGTAGGGGCAGTGCTCAGGGGCCCCCAAGGGTGAGGTGTAGAGGCAGCGCTCAGGGACCCCGAGGTAGAGGTGTGGGGGCAGTGCTCAGGGCCCCCTGAGGGTAATGTGTGGGGCAGCGCTCAGGGGGCCCCTGGGGGTGAGGTGGAGGGCAAGGCTCAGGGGCCCCTGGGGGTGAGGTGGGGGGGTGGCTGTGTTCACGGGGCCCTGTCAGGGGCAAATTACACCCAGGGGGAGACAGGTACTGAGGGGAGACAGGTGCAGAGGGGTGACAGGTACTGGGGGGAGACAACGTGCAGGGGGGAGACAACATGCTGGGGGAGACAAGTACTGGGGGTAGACAGTGTGCAAGGGGTAGACAGTGTACAGGGGGGAGACAGATACTAGGGGAGACAGAGCGTGCAGGGGGGAGACAGGTGCACAGAAAGGAGACAGGTGCAGGAGAGACATAGCGTACGAGGGGGACAGGTGCAGTGGGAAGATAGCATGCAGGTGGAGAAAGGTGCAGTGGAGAGACACAGTGCGCAGGGGGAGATAGGTGCACAGTGGGAGATAGGTGTAGGGGAAAGACACAGTGCACAAGGAGGGGAACAAGCACAGGTAAGAGACAGGCTCAAGGAAGAGACAGACAGCGCACAGGGGGGAGAAACTGCACAGAGAGAGGAGTGATGGAACAAGGGGAGAGACATGCACAGAGAGGGGAGAGATGACACACAGGGGTGACAGGCACAGAGAGAGGAGAGACTGCGCACAGGAGCGAGAGAGGGGAGAGACAGCATTTGGGGGGGAGAGACAGCATGATAGGGATTAAATTTGCAAGAGATATATGCATATGTATTATATATATATATATATATATATATATGTGGCCAAAACTATTGACACCCCTGAAATTCTGTCAGATAATACTCAGTTTCTTCCTGAAAATGATTGCAATTACAAATTCTTTGGTATTATTATCTTCATTTAATTTGTCTTCAATGAAAAATAAAACAAAAGAGAGTGAAGCAATAAGCAAAACACTGATCATTTCACAAAAAATCCAAAAATGGGCCAGACAAAAGTATTGGCACCCTCAGCCTAATACTTGGTTGCACAACCTTTAGCCAAAATAACTGCGATCAACCGCTTCTGGTAACCATCAATGAGTTTCTTACAATGCTCTGCTGGAATTTTAAACCATTCTTCTCTGGCAAACTCTCCAGGTCCCTGATATTTGAAGGGTGCCTTCTCTAAACTGCCATTTTTAGATCTCTCCACAGGTGTTCTATGGGATTCAGGTCTGGACTCATTGCTGGCCACCTTAGAAGTCTCCAGTGCTTTCTCTCAAACCATTTTCTAGTGCTTTTTAAAGTGTGTTTTGGGTCATTGTCCTGCTGGAAGACCCATGACCTCTGAGGGAGACCCAGCTTTCTCACACTGGGCCCTACATTATGCTGCGAAATTTGTTGGTAGTCTTCAGTCTTCATAATGCCATGCACACGGTCAAGCAGTCCAGTGCCAGAGGCAGCAAAGCAACCCCAAAACATCAGGGAACCTCCATCATGTTTGACTGTAGGGACCGTGTTCTTTTCTTTGAATGCCTCTTTCTTTCTCCTGTAAACTCTATGTTGATGCCTTTGCCCAAAAAGCTCTACTTTTGTCTCATCTGACCAGAGAACATTCTTCCAAAACGTTTTAGGCTTTCTCAGGTAAGTTTTGGCAAACTCCAGCCTGGCTTTTTTATGTCTCGGGGTAAGAAGTGGGGTCTTCCTGGGTCTCCTACCAAACAGTCCCTTTTCATTCAGATGCTGACTGATAGTACGGGTTGACACAGTTGTACCCTCGGACTGCAGGGCAGCTTGAACTTGCTTGGATGTTAGTCGAGGTTCTTTATCCACCATCCGCACAATCTTGCGTTGAAATCTCTTGTCAATTTTTCTTTTCCGTCCACATCTGGGGAGGTTAGCCACAGTGCCATGGGCTTTAAACTTCTTGATGACACTGCGCACGATAGACACAGGAACATTCAAGTCTTTGGAGATGGACTTGTAGCCTTGAGATTGCTCATGCTTCCTCACAATTTGGTTTCTCAAGTCCTCAGACAGTTCTTTGGTCTTCTTTCTTTTCTCCATGTTCAATGTGGTACACACAAGGACACAGGACAGTGGTTGAGTCAACTTTAATCCATGTCAACTGGCTGCAAGTGTGATTTAGTTATTGTCAACACCTGTTAGGTGCCACAGGTAAGTTACAAGTGCTGTTAATTACACAAATTAGAGAAGCATCACATGATTTTTCTAACAGTACCAATACTTTTGTCCACCCCCTTTTTATGTTTGGTGTGGAATTATATCCAATTTGGCTTTAGGACAATTCGTTTTGTGTTTTTTCATTGAAGACAAATTAAATGAAGATAATAATACCAAAGTATGTGTGATATCAATCATTTTCAGGAAGAGACTGAGTATTATCTGACAGAATTGCAGGAGTGTCAATACTTTTGGCCACAACTATATATATATATATATATATATATATATATATATACACACAGCAGTATATGCTAAAGGGGGCCCACTGGGACTCTTTCGCCCAGGGCCCACAAAAACCTGGAGCCAGCCCTAGGCCAGTCATGGTCGAGACATAAATCACATTGACAGTCTATGGAAAGACTTGAAAATTGCTGATCACATATGTTCTCCATCCAGTCTCACTGAGCTATAGTTATTTTGCAAAGACAAATAGGCAAAAATGTCAGCCTCCAGATGTATAAAGCAAGTAGAGACATACCCCAAAGACTTGCAGCAGTAACTGCAGCGAATGGTGGTCTTGGAAAGTACTGACTCAGGGGGGTTTAATGAACATCACAATTTTCAGATTAAATTTTTTTTAAATATTTACAAACCTATGTATCATTTCTTTGACACTTCACAAATACTTGCTACATAGTATTGGCATATCACATAAAATCCCAATAAAATACATTTATGTTTGTGGGTCTAATGTTAAAAAGTGTGGAAAAGTTCATAGGTTATGAAATTTTTTTTCTTGGCTATGTTCATGAGTGTAATCTTTGGAGCTATCAATCATATGAATAGGGAGAACCAAGTATGCAGATCCAACATTCCACTGATAGGACACAGAATTCCAAATATATGCTGTTAATGTTCGTAACGGGACGATCCCTTTAAGCCAACAGCAATGTAATGTGTATAGTAATGGAACTTTAACCATTTCCTGACATTTAGTATACATATATGTCACATGTCAGTAGCTGAAAGTAGGTGATGGCTGGTGTAAATTTTCTCATTTGCTAATCATTGCTACTAGTTCTGATTACTGCTGCTCTTGAATCACTGAGATGCCGCTTTCAGTTTCTGTCAGCAACATTTAAAGATAATCTGTCAACTGTATTTTACACCCCAAACTATTTATATGTGCATGAAGTCCAGCAATACTTTTGCATGGCAAGTGCATTCATCCATTAATGAGAAATCAGCATTTGAATTGACACACAAAAGAGGAAGAAGGACTATGGTAGATTTGAAGCTTGTGCCACTCCAACTCTACAGTCATGGCCAAACGTTTTGAGAATGACACCAAAATTATATTTCCACATGATCTGCTGCCCTCTGGTTTTTATTTGTGTTTGTCTGATGTTTATATCACATACAGAAATATAATTGCAATCATATTATGAGTGCCAAAAGGTTATATTGACAGTTAGAATGAGTTAATGCAGCAAGTCAATATTTGCAGTGTTGACCCTTCTTGTTCAGGACCTCTGCAATTCTCCCTGGCATGCTCTCAATCAACTTCTGGACCAAACCCTGACTGATAGCAGTCCATTCTTGCATAATCAATGCTTGCATTTTGGCAGAATTTGTTGGTTTTTGTTTGTCCACCCGTCTCTTGATGATTGACCACAAGTTCTCAATGGGATTAAGATCTGGGGAGTTTGCAGGCCATGGACCCAAAATCTCTATGTTTTGTTCCCTGAGCCATTTAGTTATCACCTTTGCTTTATGGCAAGGTGCTCCATCATGCTGGAAAAGGCATTGTTGGGTGCCAAACTGCTCTTGGACGGTTGGGAGAAGTTGCTCTTGGAGGACATTCTGGTACCATTCTTTATTCATGGCTGTGTTTTTAGGCAAGACTGAGTGACCAATTCCCTTGGCTGAGTAGCAACCCCACACATGAATGGTTTCAGGATGCTTTACAGTTGGCATGAGACAAGACTGGTGGTAGCGCTCACCTCTTCTTCTCCGAATAAGCTGTTTTCCAGATGTCCCAAACAATCGAAAAGGGGATTCATCAGAGAAAATGACTTTACCCCAGTCCTCAGCAGTCTACTCCCTGTACCTTTTGCAGAATATCAATCGGTCCCTGATGTTTTTTCTGGAGAGAAGTGGCTTCTTTGCTGCCCTCCTTGAAACCAGGCCTTGCTCAAAGAGTCTCCGCCTCACAGTGCGTGCAGAAGCACTCACACCAGCCTGCTGCCATTCCTGAGCAAGCTCGGCACTGCTGGTAGTCCGATCCCGCAGCTGAAACAGTTTTAAGATATGGTCGTGGCGCTTGCTGGTCTTTATTGGGCACCCTGGAGCCTTTTTGACAACAATGGAAGCTCTCTCCTTGAAGTTCTTGATGATGCGATAGATTGTTGACTGGGGTGCAATATTTCTAGCTGTGATACTCTTCCCTGTTAGGCCATTTTTGTGCAGTGCAATGATGGCTGCACGTGTTTCTTTAGAGATAGCCATGTTTAAGTGAAGAGAAACAATGATACCAAGCACCAGCCTCCTTTTAAAGTGTCCAGTGGAGTCATTCTTACTTAATCATGACTGATTGTTCGCCAGCCCTGTCCTCATCAACACCCACACCTGTGTTAATGGAACAATCACTAAAACGATGTTAGCTGCTCCTTTTAAGGCAGGACTGCAATGATGTTGAAATGTGTTTTGGGGGTTAAAGTTCGTTTTCTAGGCAAATATTGACTTAGCAAGTAATTGCTGTTAAGTTGATCACTCTTTATGACATTCTGGAGTATATGCAAATTGCCATTAGGAAAACTGAAGCAGTAGACTTTGTTAAAATTAATATTTGTATCATTCTCAAAACTTTGGCCATGACTGTATTCCCGGCACAGCATCTCTTCCTTTTGCTTGATTGAAATTTGCTGGAAAAGAAGACAGGCGCAATAATAGTGTTTATCTGTATTATTAAACTGTATATGAATACAGAAACAGGCTCTCCTGGGTGGGTTGTGACAAGTTGCAACCTTTAATATTATGTATGGTATCAATGATATCTATGATCCACAGTATGCAGCAGGTTCCCACATAATGCAAATACAGGTATCTGTGTAGAATGAAAAGGGGTTAACGAAAAATCAAAAACAGTCAAAAGGAATCAATAAAGTTATTAAAAAGTTTTTATGTGGTTTATTTCTATGCATTTCAGGGTCAAAACCTCTTCATCAGGACAACCATAAGATATACCTTGTACAAGGGTACATCTTGTTGTTGTTCTAATGAAGAGGTTTTGACCCCGAAATGCATAGAAATAAACCACATAAAAGGTTGTTAATAACTTTATTGATTACTTTGGACTCTTTTTGAAAGGGAGCGTGGTCCATTAACCCCTTTTCCTTCTACACAAATTCCTCCTTTTGCTTGACTGACAGCTTCTATGTAACTTCAAGCAAGTGAGCCATCAGTCAAACAGGAGGAGGCGGCTCTGGGTGGGGAATAGAACTGGAGTGATCAAGTCTTCAGATCCTCATGTACATATCAATATAAAAGCTGGTTTCTCAGTAACGGAGGAACAGAATGGCCATGTAAAGGCATTGCTGGACTTGTCTGTGAAAGAGTTACATGCATACATGCAAAGAGTTACATAAATAGTTTAGGAGGTAAAATCATACTGACAGGTTTTCTGTACGTTTTATGATCTCAGCAGGGGTTTTTTCTCTGGTGCTCACTGGCCCCTCCACCACAGTGTGATTAGTAAGCATTGATAAGTCACCATGGCAGCGTTGCAGGGCTAACAAGCGCTCTCATTGCAATAGTACCATTAAAACTACAGCTTGAAACGCAGCTTCAATGCCAAACAATTATTAAAAAAGATTATGGGTCTCATATAATGATGACACAAACCAGATAAGTTATATAAAGTTATGACTATATCAAAGAAAAATTTTAAAAAAATGATTGCTTTTGGAAAAAAAGATGGAAAAAAATGAAAATGCAAAAATAAAAATGTGCTCCAATGTGTGCAGAGTAGTATAGCAAGGGTTGCTAGCGCCTGGGGCAAGGAAAGCACTTTATAACCCCTCAACTGATAAGCCATTAGCCCTTCTGGAGTTCATTTTACCAGTATATACACCGTAATTTATCCTCTTATTGCCAAAGCATATGTATCGTAATGAGGATAATACTAATGTAAATATGGCTTGAACTTTTTGCAAAAAATTCAGCTACTAGTGTCACTTTTTCTTTAATCTTCTATGATTTAGATATACTGCACTAATGCAGCCAAGGGTAGAAAAGAATTAATTTTACTCCTTCCTTATTGATCTGTTTACATAATTGCCTTGGGACCAGAAGTCGCGATGTCATATTTTATTCTTCATCTGATTGGTCAACAAGATCACCACCGGATTGGTCCACCTGAAACAGAAAAAAATAACGGCTGCCATATTGGCACACCCAAGTGGCGTGCCAATATGCTGCCCGCATGCAGATGCTCACCTATGGGTCCTCCTCTACTGCCGCCTCCACCTCCTCTGTCGCCCCCACTGCTGCACTCGCCACATCTACCCAGCACTGTGGGTGTGGGGAGCCCACTGCGTCACATGAGCTGCCACGTCACACAGGTCCTTTCAATGTAAAGACATAGATCCTTGCGCTGATAGGACTTGCATGATGTGGCAGGTCACTTGAGCCGCCACATCACATGAGTCGACATAGATCTTTGCCATCTACATAGATCTTTGCGCTGATAGGATCTGCGTGACGTGCCAGGTCATGTGAGCGGCAGATCCCCACACACAGCTGTGGGCAGATGTGGCGGGGACACATACACTTGTACATATAATACACACACATACATATACACACACATACATACATATACATATGCAAACTTAGACATACAAACACATACCTACACACACATATATGTACATATACACAGATACATACACACAGGTGGTATTCATATACATACTTATACATATACCTACAGACATACACATACATACACACACCTACACACATATACACACATACATATACATACATATACACACATATACCTACACATACATAACACACCTACACACTCACATACATGTACATATACACATACATACACATACATATACACACATACATGTACAGCACTCACAGACCAGTGTGAACTGGTGCAAGCAGGGACACAGAGATATATATATATAGTAGAAAAAAATTCCTTGCAGCACACAGCTATCACCAATGTTGCATAATGCTATAAGCCATGTGGTTGAGTAAAAAGTTTAAAAACTTACGTTTTTCTGAAAAAACTCAAAATCTTATCTTTTAATTCTGAAGTTCTTAGTACAAACATTGGCCAAGGTCTGTTTGCTCGTCAACATTGGTGATAGCTGTGTGCTGCAAGGAATTTTTCTTACTATATATATATATCTCTGTGTCCCTGCTTGCACCAGTTCACACTGGTCTGTGAGTGCTGTGCAGTTTTTTTCGTTATGTATTACATAGAGTTGCATATACTCTGCTGCAAATTGCACCCTCATCGTAGACAGGTGATGGAGGGTATGGATGGTGTCCGCCCACTTAGTAGTGGGGTAGGGTGGACAAGGAGGACTTGGGTGTCAACGATAGGACTCGTCGTGCCTGAAGTCACTTTGTCGCAGTCGACGAGCAAACAGACCTTGGCCAATGTTTGTACTAAGAACTTCAGAATTAAAAGATAAGATTTTGAGTTTTTTCAGAAAAAAGTAAGTTTTTAAACTTTTTACTCAACCACATGGCTTATAGCATTATGCAACATTGGTGATAGCTGTGTGCTGCAAGGAATTTTTTCTACTATATATATATATATCTCTGTGTCCCTGCTTGCACCAGTTCACACTGGTCTGTGAGTGCTGTGCAGTTTTTTTCGTTATATATTACATAGAGTTGCAGATACTCTGCTGCAAATTGCACCCTCATCGTAGACAGGTGATGGAGGGTATGGATGGTGTCCGCCCACTTAGTAGTGGGGTAGGGTGGACAAGGAGGACTTGGGTGTCAGCGATAGGACTCGTCGTGCCTGAGGTCACTTTGTCGCAGTCGACGAGCAAACAGACCTTGGCCAATGTTTGTACTAAGAACTTCAGAATTAAAAGATAAGATTTTGAGTTTTTTCAGAAAAACGTAAGTTTTTAAACTTTTTACTCAACCACATGGCTTATAGCATTATGCAACATTGGTGATAGCTGTGTGCTGCAAGGAATTTTTTCTACTATATATATATATCTCTGTGTCCCTGCTTGCACCAGTTCACACTGGTCTGTGAGTGCTGTGCAGTTTTTTTCGTTATATATTACATAGAGTTGCAGATACTCTGCTGCAAATTGCACCCTCATCGTAGACAGGTGATGGAGGGTATAGATGGTGTCCGCCCACTTAGTAGTGGGGTAGGGTGGACAAGGAGGACTTGGGTGTCAGCGATAGGATAGAATTTTTTCTACTACACATACATGTACATATACATGCACACATACACACATAGACATACAAAGATATACATATATAAACACATACGTACACACATACACACGCATACATACATACGCGCACATACACGTAGACATACATACACATACATATACACACATACATACACACACCTACACACATATAAGTACATATACACACATATACATGTACACACATACATATACACACAGACATACATATACACCCATATACATATACATACACACATATATACACATAAATGTACATGCACACATACACCTACACACATATACACACATACATACACACACCTATACCTACAAACACATAGATATACACATACATACCTACACCCACATACACATACATATACACACATATATGTACATATGCATACACATATACATACACATATGCACATATATATGTATACATATACACACATTTACAAATACATACACATACACACACATAGACACAAAGATTTACATATAAAAAACATGTACACACATACCCACACTCACATACAAACATGTACATATACACACACATATACACATATATATATATACGTACATATACACACATTTACAAATACATACTGTGGGGCAGCGCCTGGATTGCAAGTCAGGAAACACGTGGAGCCCGGTAGTAGTTCAAACAGGACCCGGTGTTTATTGCTGATACACACAGCGGTGGCAAAGTCTGCCGGAATCCGGGTCGCAGCCGGGTACACAGGACACAGTTCATATAAAGTAACCCGGGTCCTTCAGGCCAAAGGCCTCCGTTATGGGTCACCCCGAGTTCCTCCAGCCCTCCTGGGCTAGGCCGTGTTAGTATAGCACACGGCCCCCTGGAACTCTAGACCTCTCCTGTCTATCTCTGCTGCTCCTGCAGCTAAGGCACAATTCTGTGTACAAGGGACCCCGCCCTGCCTCCTGCTCAGGCTTTTAACTCCGTGTCTCCTTCCGGGACCTTGCAAGACCCGGAGCAGAGGGAGCAGACCTTCCCTTTCTCTCACACCCTACACCGGGCTCAATACGTGACAGTGCGCATTCTGGGGGAGACATAGCGGCCCTCGCATATGATCCCCCGCACTGTCTCACAATATACATACACACACATAGACACAAAGATTTACATATAAAAACATGTACACACATACCCACACTCACATACAAATATGTACATATACACACACATATACACACATACACGTACATATACACATACAAATATACAAAGACATACATACACACATATACACATACTGGTGCATCTCAGTGAGTTAGAATATCATCAAAAAACAGTCATATTGCCTTGTTTCAGGGAGTTTCTGGGAGGCCTGAAACACATTGACTAATAAATCAGTTTTATATTCAACCTTTGATATCTCATGGAATATGGCAGCGCAGTTTTTAACCCTTCATCCTCCTTACTTTAATTTTCAGAAATAATGAACAATGACCTTTGGGTTTTCATTGGCTGTAAGCTATAATCATCAACATTAACAATAAAAAAAACACTTGAAATAGATCTCTGTATTTGTAATGACTATATATAATATATACATTTTAATTTTGTATTGAATTACTGAAATAAACTTTTTGATGATATTCTGATTCATTGAGATGCACTAGTACATACAGACTGACAAACATATATACACATAGACATGCATATACACACATACATATACACACACAGAGATACATATACACCCACATGCATACACACACCTACACACGTATACACACATGCACATACATATACACACATACATGCACATATACACACATATACATATACATACACACTTACCTATACACACACATGCATATTCACACCTTAATACATACACATACATATACAGACACATATGCATACACACACATACATATACACACACAGATATAAATATACACACACATGCGCACTTACTCATGCAGCCACCATCTTTGGCCACTCGAGTATCCAAAATTGGTGGCCGCGTGACGCATCACACCACCCCACTGCAAGATTACAGTAATTACAGAATTATGTCAGAGGGGAACATGATGAGAGCTAATAAAATGCATAACGAGATGTCCCTGTCTATTTTGTTTGGAATAAAGGATTTATCCCAGTGTTGTGTTGTTTTTCTGTTTACTGAAAGTATTGCTAACAGCTGGCTGTCATACTGACGGCTGACATTAGCAATAGGGCTTGATGTAAACTACCACGGCAGCTGGAAGAGCAGAGTAACCCCCAGTTTTGGCATCTCTAATGGAGACACCAATTCTGGGGCGGCTGCTGGCTGCAATTTTCAGTGTGATGGGCCCAGAACCCTTGGCCCTTACCATACTGAGAATTCCAGCCTCCAGCTGTCTGGGTTACCTTAGCTGCCAAAAGAAAATACAGCGAAGCCCATGCACCTGTATTTTTAATTGCCATTGAAGGTAATGTGGTGCCCCTGCATCTTGGTCGCCATAGTGGTACTGCACCTACTCCACAGGTTTGGTGCCATTGCTCTCAGGAAAGACGGGGAAACAAACCTGAGACACACCATCTTACACCCAACACCATTCCCAACTCCAGGCCAGGAGATGATGGACAGAAGAAACTCACCTAAAGCAGACCCCATCTGCTGGCTGGAGGAAGGAGTGGGCTAGGGGTGTGTGGGAAAACAGTGAGCAGTCTGACACAGAGCAGTGAAGAGTGAGGAGCAGCAAGATAGAGTTATAGGGGAAACTGGTGCTGGGGCGGAGTGGGACCAATGGGTAGGAAACCCGGGCCAGAGAGATCCCTGAATCTACAGCTGACTTCCAGGTTATGGTAGAGGAACTAGATGCATGAGGGGACCGGCCCCAATCTGGTGTGAAAACTGTATGTTCAAGCAAGGAAACTGGAGGCTGGAGGCTACTGGACTGCACGTGCAGTGGCCAACCCCATGTACACCCCCAGGCACATTGAGTACAGAGGGTCAAGAGGACGTGCTGACCGTTGCTCGACAGGACCCTCAGTCGCCTGCCTTGGGACTTGTAGCACGAAGGTGGTGCAGGATAAGGAAGGAGGAAAGATCAGCGCAGAGAGAAAGGCAGCAGAGAAAGGCTTATGAAAGGTGTCTCAGAGAAGTGTTCCTGGACTATCTGGGCTGACTGAGCTGCACTCTGGAAGAGCACAGTACCCAGGCTGGGTCTGCGCTGAACTAAGAACTGCAAGTAAAAGAACCTGGTAAGAACTGCAACCCGTGTGTCCACTCCTTCTGCACTCTCCTGCACCAACAACCACCATCATCCACACTGACTTTAATATTAAAGGGATCCTGTCACCTCCAGAACGCCTCCTAAGCTACCAAAACATGTTTGCAGCATATTATAACTAATCTCACACTTCTTTTGTCTCCTAAAAGCATCCTGTGAAAGTGCATAAAAACATTTTAATACTTACTCATTAGTGATTATAATTAGCAGGGGCTATATTCTTTATCCCTTAGAGCGTGTTGTTTTGCAGGCTCCAGGATCCACCCTCTCTCTGTCTGTGTGCTCTGCTTGTGCAGGCTTTACCCTCCCCCTTCTCTATCACTCACAGAATGCAAATCATTAGTCCTGCCTTAGGCTCCACATCACAGCAGCACAGACAGAGAGAGGGTGGATCATTCGGGGTGTGAAAATGAGCACCTAGGGAGGGCTTAGAGTCTCACGGGGGACGACCTGTGAGACTTATTCAGGGACAAGAAGTCTCAGA
Source organism: Allobates femoralis (assembly GCA_033576535.1). Taxonomy (NCBI): domain Eukaryota; kingdom Metazoa; phylum Chordata; class Amphibia; order Anura; family Aromobatidae; genus Allobates; species Allobates femoralis. The sequence goes on from JARQOC010000006.1 coordinate 271,589,595, forward strand.
TTTGTAAGTGTATATTGTTGATTATTCCAATGTTACAGAGCGCTTTTTTTTTATAAAAAAGGCACGCTAATACTGATATGTTAGGGTGCAGGGTCAGATATTAATAGGGTTGGGGTGATTTGGAGGGGTCAGGTTCCCTTTAAACTCTGGGGACCCGCTCCAGCCATGGGGAGTGATACATTAAGCTGCAATTACATCTATTCCACAGGGTTCACCCCAAGCAGCGCTGGTCATCCTGACCAGAGTCTATGGATAGCCTCACAATAAACTTTATTATTCCCCTGTAAATAACCCCTTTTCATGCTCGGCCAGGGCCACGACCACGGGAACTGCCACCGTGACATCACCCTGACTGATCCCGAATGTCTGAGTACCCCCCGGTCCTTACGACCATTGCTTGGTTTAGCTGCTCTGACAATAGAACATACAGTGAAGCCCTATACATTTTTTACCAGGAAATTAAACAATTTATCAATAAAAATAAACACAGAAACAGGTTTTTAAGTAAGAATACATTTATTTAGATAGAGCTCAATAGAGAGAGCACGTGAGGGGAGAAGGCAGCACACTGGGGAGAAAGAGCAGACAGGGGCAAGACAGCTCAAAGGAGAAAGCAGATGAGCAGATGAGGGGAGACAGAGCAGACAAGCGGAGAACGCATGGGGGAGAAACGGCCACCACCCTCCGCGCCAGAGGGCTCACCCCCATCGTGACATCACTGCGGAATATGTTGGCGCTATACAAATAAAGTATTATTATTATTATTATCACTGCCCTCCCAATGCGATAGTATCGGGTCTCCATCTAGTTATACTTAATGGCAATGTCATTGTTTCCTATAATTCACGCAGACTTACTGTGGCATATTACACTGGGGAACAAATTTTAAAAAAATGTTTTGGTTCCTCAGGTATTCCACTTGATTTTAGGTATATTCAGTCCCATGAACTGAATATGTCATTCATTTTTCTGTAGCAACTCTACTTTTTGAGATAATCTCTAGTTGGAAAATCACATAATATTGAAATAGAGAAACATATTTACTGCCGTTCTACTTGAAGGAAAGTGATTTTGTTTATTACAACAATGTTCAAGACTTGCTGCTGAAAATGGGCATATCACAATATCAACCAAGCAAATGGTGGCTATTCAAAGAGATTTCTAAGCGGAGCATAAAATGTGTGCTGTTGCACAATGGAAAGAAAGATGGATCAATCCTGGTGTTCTATTGGTCATATACATATATATTGGGTATATCACATCTCATTAACTAGAGCTGACAGAAGAAAAATAATGGCAGATTTAGAATCAGTGACAAAAATTGACTTAAAAACTGGTTAAATATCTCAGGCACCAATTTGCTTGTTCCCCAGTGTTAGACATTGATCTATCATTTTGTAACCTAATGGAAGTAATGTAATATTGAACAATTTTCCTGGAGTAATAACGTAACACAAGGAAAGATTCTCCAGTATTGTTATTATATGGGGAAGGAAGGTATTTCCTAAACCAAACCTGTCAAGAGAACGGATAGATCTTCTTTAAAAGTGAGCCCATTCATTATTACATGGGAAGTTACAATAATGTGGTATCACTCGTCCTCCCAACCTGCGATAGATCAGTTTTATTACTAGTTCCGTAAATCCCACTAACATTCAAAACAATATGAGAAGATCTTTGTGAATAAAACCTGTGCCCCAGGAGGACTTTCTGCATGCCATTACTGTTGGGTAGGTGCTCTACGATCCTTCAAGGGGACACAAACCCGACTTCTATTAATAAATAACCTTATCTGAATAAATAACAAAACTCCTTAATTGTGGTTGAAATTGGCCGTGAAGGTACCTTTACACGCGGCTACATTTCTAGGGTGGCTACAGTCTCCATGATTTCACTGCAACCAGTAAGTTACCTGTAGCCACCCTAGAAATGTAGCCGCGTGTAAAGGTACCCTAAGGCATTTACTTAAAGTTCTTTAAACATAAGAAATAATAACTGTTAAACGAAAAGATGGGAAAACCTCCATCATAAATAGTAAAAATATAAAAAACCATTGATACTTGAACATCCCGCTTCTTTTGCGGGTGAAGAAATTCCCCTTCAAGTAAAGCCTTACGACAGGAAAGTGAAGTTGACTCCAATCCAGTTTTGATAAGCCTCCATGGGTGGGCGGGTGGCCAATTTTCTCTACAGAACTTGTATCTGCGTCCTGTGTTCTTGAAGCTCCAGGCACTCTGAGGTAAATTTACTTTTCGCGCTCACCCGCTTGTCCAATCAGCAAACAGCTCACCTCACCAGCAACCCATTGCAGCCACTCACAGCAAAAACAAAGGGTCCTGTAACCTGATACAGGCACACGCTGCATAACCATATCTGAGCCTAGCTCAAACCTCCATAAATGTGTATAAATACATATAACTCATATAAATTCCATTCCATATAATGCTTCCATCTCAGAGTTAAACACCGAAACTGTCCAAAAAGCTGGCTGTGTACCCATGGGCCCCTTACTCTATACATTTATCGGGCCCCTCATTACTGCAATTTGGAGACATAAAGTAATAAGGTAAAATAACTTGTTTCCTTCCATGACACACAACTGCTTATTGGAAATATTAAAATTAACAAAGCAAGTTTATGAAGAACAGCTATTTCCATGATGAATCTTGGCTGACATACCAGCACCAGTCACTAGGTAATGAAATAATGCCATTTGGTTTTCTCAGAATCGCTTATGTTATTTCATGCAAGGCAAATGGTCTGGATAAGCAGGAAAACCCATTAATTTACGGGTAACATGGAGGAGCCGCTCTCATTACATTGAGTCTGGTGATGGTCGTGACACAGCTGTAAACAATATACAGGTTCAATATACAGGTAATGTCAGGGTCAGGGGAGCTAACACATGGAGAAATGACCTCTGTGAGATTTTAGGTATCATAGCCATAGGAAAAAAGGAGATTGTACAAAAGGAATCTTTACATTAGCGTAATTAATTAACACAAGGAGAGAGCCATGCTCGATGTCTAAAAAAAGCACAAAATAACACAGTCATTTCCAGTGTCGGCATAAATAAATAAAACTCTGACTCAGACAGAAGAGATTTCTCATCGCAACAGATGAATAATTGAAGCTTATCAATTCCATAGATACTTGCCTGCCTGAAACGTGCAACAAAAATGATTTTGAAGATTATAATTAGATAAAACTCCACCATGTGATGTATTTTTAAGAACAGTATCTCATGATAGAAGCAATGTGACAGATACTAGAATAAATCCCCACAAGCCCCCTCTTGCCAAACCCAAACTCAATTTAAGGTACTTGTATAGTTCTATGGGGACTTAAGATACTGTCTCACGCATCAATTTTCTGAATGATGTTGTTAGCGATCACATGCACGTGCGATCGCTAACAACATTATTCAGATTGCTAGTGAGCTGTCACACAGGCAGACTCACCAGCGATCCGGACCAGTGAGCCCACTGGTATCCAAGGTACACATCGGGTTACTAAGCGCCGCGTTGTTGAATCGTTCGTTTACACGCAACGACTCACTAACGATGTCGGTTCAACATTGTTCAACACGTCACTTTTGAACGGTGTTGAGAACGATGTTGAGCTGTGTAACGGGGCCTTTAGACCTCATAAAACTCTTAATTGCAGTTTAGATTTCCCTTTACTTATGCAAAAAATATTTTTATTGTGCATGAAAATTACATTTACTTGTTGCATCCTTGGTATGGCCAAGATCTCAGTTTACCGTTCGGTCACCGTAGCCTCCCTGGCGGTCTGTTTAGTTCTAGAATTATTAGCTAAAAGCGGGCTACCCGCGTTCGCGGTAGATGCGGTTAAAAAACCGCATCTGCCGCACTTGCCGCACTTGTGCCGCACTTGTGCCGCACATGCGGCGCGGCTGCGGCGCGGTTGCGGTAATCTGCATAGGAACCAACCACCTCTGATGACCCTCATACATTGTTAATATGTGCCCCTGCAGCCTAGTAAACCATTAGCAGCCCTGTTGTTGTGGGCAAAGTGGCTGCAGTAGAAGTGCGATAATGATGGTATATACTTACATGCCTGCGTACTTGAGGCCGTCTCCCTGTGTGTGCTGGCAATTGTGGGCGGTGCTCATCATGTCTGCTCTCCCCCTCCCTTATGCACGCCCCCTCTCAGCCTGCTATACTGATGTGAGGCTGATTGCGTCATAAAGGGGCGGGGCTACCGTGATGCCGCGATTTAGCCCAAGTGCGGCAAGTGCGGCAGATGCGGTAGATGCGGCAGATGCGGTTTTCTCACCGCATCTGCCGCGAACGCGGGTAAGCCCGAGCCTGACTCGGGGTTAACGCTTCTGGTAGTGAATGTTAACCCCGAGTCAGGCTCGGGAATAACGCTAGGAAGGTTAATCAACATACCACCACGCCATCTTACCTTGATTGGCAGAGCTTTCTTGCTTAGATTATGCACTGCATGATTTGAACCTCTGGGCCCTGTATGTTGGCACTGACAATGCAGGAGCCAAACAAGCATTCACATACACAGTGTCAGTGCTCTCATCCATTTCTTCTGTCTGCAGTGGCTGCACGATACTGTGTCATCCTGTGTACCGTGAGCATGTGCCGCATACAGGAGAGAAGATGAGTGCACAACCATATTGACCTTGCATGTCTGCATTTGTTCAGCTTCAGCAGTATTGGTGCAGATGTTCATGGCTGTGGACTCAATTCAGGCAGTACTTGCTCCTGGCAATCAAGTTAAGAGAAGGTATGCAACATGTTCATTGAAGGGATGGAATGTAACACTGAACCCTTGTCTCCAATTGAGCAATGCCATAAAAAGATGCTGGCTTAGGCTGGCTTCACACAGGCATGAACCTGACAGCCCCGGACCAGATCAGCACAAAGAACCGGAGGACCAATCTTGGAGGATCCTGGAGAATCCGGGATACCGGTTTTTGGGGAGATTTTTCTCCCCGGACACAAAAACAAGCAACGTTTTTGTATCCGGTGAGAATTATCCGAATTCTCCTGGCTCCATGCGGCCCCATAGGCTACTATGGGTCCAAAAACCGGTCCGGGGCTGTCTGGTTTACACCGGACAGCCCCGGAAGGGACTGCGCCATGGTGTGAAGCCAGCCTAAGGCTGCAACAGGATGCTTCTGCACCTGTATTATCACTGATTCACCCAAGAGGTCACAAAAGACCCCACAACAACATCCAGATCTACAGGACTCACTTGCCTCATATAAGATTAGCGTTTATGACTCCACCATAAGTAAGAGACTGGGTAAAAATAGCCTGCATGGCAGAGTTCCAAGATGAAAACCACTGCTGAGCAAAAAGAACATAAAAGCTAATCTCAGTTTTGCCAGAAAACAACTTGATGATCCCTAAGACTTTTGATAGAATACTCTGTGGACTGATGGGACAAACTTTTTGGAAACTGTATGTCCAATTATGTCTGGCATAGAAGTAACACAGAATTTCAGAAAAGGATCTTCATACCATATCAACAGTAAAATATGGTGATGGTAGAGTGATGGTCTAGGTCTGTTTTGCTGCTTCAGGACTTGGAAGACTTGCTGTAGCAAATTAAACCATGAATTCTGCTGTTCATCAAAAAATCCTGAAGTAGAATGTCCAGCCATTTGTTCATGATTAGTGATGAGCGAGGACCGCAATATTCGTAGTCACTATTCTTGTATTGAGTACTTTGTAAAACTAGCGTACTCATCTAAATAGCGAGTCCAATGTTAGTCATTTAGTGATAGGCTCTGCCCACACACATCCACCCATAAAGCGAGCATTTCTGGGACAAGGCGGGAGGGTGGGCTCTTTGCATTTTCACTGCATACATTTTCTTGCTATGATCCCCCAGAGAAAGCCTACCATTCAAGCTGCTCTCACTAGGTTGCCAACTCGCTTTGTGTACTGAAGGGAGCTGTCAATTTGTGTCAAAGCGTTCATGATCAACACATCATTCACGAGCACCAGTGATACTTGCCGAGTTACAAGTATCACGAATACTGTTCTGTCCATGTGAGTACCAAATAGTAACAAATACACTCGTTCATAACTATTCATGATCTCAAGCTGAAGCGCACTTGTGTTATGTAACAGGACAATGACCAAGACTCACCAGCAAATCCACCTTTGATTGGCTTAAGAAAACTAAAATAAAGACTTTGGAGTGGTCTAGTCTAACTCTGACCTTAATCTGATGCTGTGGCATGACCTCAAAAAGGAAATTAATGCTTGGAAACCTTCCAAAGTGCTTGAATTACAACAATTCTTCAAGGATGAGTGGGACAAAATTCCTCCGGAGTGTTGTAAAAGACTTATAGCGAGATATCGCAAACGCTTGATTGCAGTTGTTGCTGCTAAGGGTGGCCAAACCAGTTGTTAATAATAAAAACTTCCATTTATAAACTGCATTTTGTGTTTACCTGTGTTATCTTTGTCTAATATTTACATTTTTTGGGTGATTTGAAACATTAAAGTGCAAGAAATATGCAAACAAAATTAGAAATCAGGAAGGGGCAAACACTTTTTCACATTAGTATATATTCAAAAAGGATATAAAAGACAAAAGAGTGGTGGAGTGTGTATATTTGTTAAATCTAACTTACAGGAAGACTGTCAGGTCAAAAATCCATGTGTAACTGCTATCATTTTCTAATTCCTTTCTCTAAACTCTCTCTCTATTGATGGTTACTTTTATTTATATTCCCCTCCTATCTTCTGTAAAGAGATTCACTCCATCTGTCAATCACAGTGAGTGATCCACTTAGTTCTCTGCTATCCCTGCTATCCACTCCCCATACAATGAATATGCGTGTCACATCACAGCACAGGAGATCAGTGGGGGTGTTGCATCCTCTTCTTTGCTCTGTGCCTGCAGCCAGGAAAGAGGTCAAATACAACACAGAAACTCTCACAGCAGGTATGCCTGCTTAGAGAAACAAATGGAGTCTAGATAAGATAAGGCAGACCTGCAATCGCTCTCTCCCTGTGTCCTCAACAGAACAGATCTCCTAAAAGTGAAACCGCAGTGCCCGGAGAGTAGAGGGAGAAGGGAGAGAGAGTGCATAATTACATGACAGTTTAACACAGCCAAGACTTATGGTCTCTGCTTATAATGCACAGGACTAATGCAGCAGCTCTCTGCAGGGTCTGACAATGCTGATAACATGGAAACTACAAATGGTACAATAATGATTTTACATGTTTTTTAAAAGTTCTGCTCAGGCACTATACAAGGGTAATATTAGTATCACACTGAAAAATGACCCGACAGTGTCCCTTAAGACCTGTGCTTAAAGAGGACCAACCAACAGGTTTTAGGGCTATAAAGTGAAGCCAGTTCCTTACAGGCTCTGCGATACTGAATGCAATTATACCTTTACTTCAATGATTACATGTATGTTTGCTGAGACAAATGTTATAAAAGTCCTTAGAAAGTGTGCAGCAGGGGGATGGCGTGTGCAGCAATTAACATATGAAGGGTTTGGTTTCTATGTATTACTGAACCTGATTTTAGTAAGCAAAATCCTCCCCCCTCCCTCTCTCCCTCCCTCCATCTCTCTGCTTGACTATGATCTTCCAAGCAGTAGAAGCTTCCCCCTCCAGAATCTACACGTCCTGATCTGTCTCCTCTCACAGACCTGGACAGATTCCTGCTATTGTCATAACAGATCACAGATGGGGTTCCGTCTATGGAGCATGCTAGAGGTTGTAGTGTTTCTGTACCTTCAGACTATGTGATGGAGCATGCTGGGAGCTGTAGTGTCTCTCTACCTGCAGACTGGGTGATGGAGCATGCTGGGGGTTGTCATGTCTCTGTATCTGCAAATCCTGAGCCAGTGATGCTACAACTGCCAGCACACAGTCTGCACATCCAGAGACACTACAACTCCCAGCATGCTCCATAGAAAGATCCCCGTCTGTGATCTGTTATCTATAATCTAAGCTGACAATAGCAGGGATCTGTCCAGATCTGTGAGAGGAGACAAATCAGGACGTGTAGACGCTGGAACAAGGGAGGCTTCTACTGTTTGTGAGATCACAGTCAAGCAGGGAGATGGAGTGAAGGAGGGGGGAGGATTTGGCTTAAAGAAAACAGGGCAGTAATACATAGAAACCCAGCCCCTCTTATGCTAATGTGCTGCACACTCCATTCCCCTGCTGCACACTTTCTAATGACTTCTATAACATTTATCTCAGCAATCGTATATGGAATCATTGAAGTAAGGCTGGAGGCACACTGTCATGCATCAAACACGGAGCGTGTTTGATGCATGACAGTGATACGAATGTTGAGCATGTTTTCTGTGAGTGTGGTGCGAGTGTGGTGCGTGTGGGTGTGTGTGCATGGCTGCATGCATGTGTGTGTGCTGCGAGTGTGCTGCGTCACTATGTGGTGGGATTATGTGTGATGCTGTCCGCGGTCCTGAAACAAACTTCAGCATCGCCAACACCATTTACCGCCATACTCAAACACCGCTGCTGTCAAAGCAGCGGTGTTTGAATTTTTCGGGTTGCCGTCACATCCAGGAATCCAGCTGCCACCGCTGTGACAGCAGCAGTGAAAGCTGAATGGATCAAGCAGCCATTAAAAGCTTTCCATGGTGCTGAAGATAAAACTTTTTACCATCGCTTTAACAATTCAGTTTTCACCGCTGCAGTAACACTGTGACAGCTGATTGGTGGATGTGCCGGCAACCCAGCAATTACAAACACTGCTGCTTTGACAGCAGCGGTGTCTAAATTTCCCAGGGTTAACCGGCATATTAACCCCATCTGCAGCCTCTGTGCTGCATGTTAGCAGGGAGGCTGCAGATGCAGTTAATATGCCGGTTATGTAAGTTTAACCCCATGTTTCTGTCATGACAGTTTATGTCCAGTTATGTCCACATTCCCTGGACATGTCAGAATGTGTCAGAATGGGGTTAATGCAGTTTTTAATAAAAGCCAACAATTACCACTATTCATTAAATTACTGTATTCTCCAGCAGTGTGCAGGAGTCAGGAATGTCCATGGTCCTAATCGTTATAGCTAGGTCCTGAAAGTGTTCAGATTGCAGTCAACACCCAGCTATATTGATCAGGACCCTGGAGAGCTCCTAACTCTTGCACACTGCCAGAGAGTACAGTAATTTAATGAATAGCGGTAATTGCCAGCTTTTACTAAAAAACTGCATTAACCTCTGCTGACACATTCTGACATGTCAGTTTGTGTCCAGGGAGTGTGAACATAACTGGACACAAACTGGCATAAGAGAAACATGGGGTTAAACCTACATAATCGGCATATTAACCGCATCTGCAGCCTCCTGACTGACATGCAGCACAGAGGCTGCAGATGGGGTTAATATGCCGGTTAACCCCGGGAAATTCAAACACAGTGCTTGTAATTGCCGGATTGCCGCCACATTTCACAGCAGTGAAAGCTGGTTGGATACTGTGCTGGCAACCTGGAAAATTTAAACACCAATGCTGTTTGAAGCCATTGTAATAACACATGCATGCAACTATCGCACAGTGTGCTATATGGGTGCGAGATTTTCTCGCACCCATATACTTATAATGGCCACTCACGCAGGGAAATCGCGTTCAATCGCAGCATGCTGCGATTGCACTCACATTTCCCTCGCAATGCAAGTTTAGTTCTTTGAAAACGCACTAATGGGACCAGTATCAGTAAATTTACTGATACTGGTCCGAGTGCAATGCGAGTCTCCCTCGCATTGCACTGGCACAAGGCACACGGTCAGTGTGCCTCCAATCTTAAGGCATGATTACACTCAGTATGACAGAGCCTGTAAGGTAGTGACTTCACTTATAGACCTAAAACCTGCTGGTTGGTCCTCTTTAATGACAACATCAAGGGGAGCTGTGACAATGTCGAGTCAGTATGGGTTAATTTACACGGGGAGGGCAATAATAGAAATCTGCTTATTGGAGTTTTCTATAAGTCTCCTAATATACCTAAACAGGTAGAGGATGAAATGCTGCAAGAAATAGAAAAGTAAAAACTGAACTGGAACACAAGTATAAGCATGCAGTATGTTGGTGCATGTGCCCACAGGCCTCAAAAAGCAAAACCAAAGAAAACTAACAAAAATTGAGCAGATACCCTAAAATGAGTAAATACATAAATTGCAATTTATTTATTTACTTATTTTAGGGTATCTGCTCATATTTGTTTATTTTCTTAAGAAATAGAAAAGGCAGAAATTAAAGCTAGGCAGGAGGGGACTGGCCCAGGTGGCAGGGGGCAAGTGCCCCCTGGGCTGGTGGTATAGCCCTCATTTAGGGCTGCCTCCCCACAGAAATGGGCCGGCGGCACTTTACGTCCGGAGCTGTGAAACAGCAGGAGACGCCGCACGGACGGCTGATAAGCATGTGAGTTAAACCCCCGCGCTTCTCTAAACCCTCTGACACCCCAACCCCCACTCCTCAATAATCTTTGACAGCTTCCCCTCTTTCCCCCCCGCTCCTCACCTCACCTAAGGCTGGCAGGACAAAACTGCCACCCGGCGTTAGAGCCACCAGCCCGCCCCTGAAACTAGGGTCCTTATTGTGAGGGATTTTAATCATCCAAACATTCAATGGGACATAGAGTCATCTATCTAATTTTGCTAAAAGCTGCAGGTTCTTATTAAAAATTCAAGACAATTACTTCTTTTTGTTGGTAGATGAACCAACCAGGAGAGATATTTGCTGGATCTGATCCTATCAAATAGACCAGATACAATTTTAGAACTAGAGGTTCGGCAGCACTTGAGCAGCAGTTACCATAATATGGTAAGCTTCAATGTAATATTCTATAGAACATTTCAAAGGGTAAATGCAAAAACATGGAACTTTGGAAAGGCTGATTTCAACAAATAAAGTGAATAGTTTAATCATGTAGCCTTGGACCATTTCATGGTCACTGGGGATACTGAACATAAATGATGCAATTTTAAGGATATCCTTCAAGAATCTTGTAGAAAAAATACATCCTGTAGTAATAAAATGTATAGGAATAAAAAGAAACCACTATAGATCAATAAGACAATACAAAGTATAATATGACAAAAACAAAAGGCATTCAGAATCTCAAAGGCTCAGAATACAGAAATAGCATAGCAGAAAGATCTCATTAGCAAATGTCAAAACAAAATCAAGCTAGCAGAGTTAGCTACAGAAAAACCAACAACATTAAAATACATCCCAAAAATGTTTTATAAATACATCAGTGCCAAATAGAAAAAAATGGATTGTATTACCCCTTAAAAGATAATAAGATAAATATAGACAATTAAGAAAAGGCTGAGATACTAAACAGGCACTTTTCATCCGTGTTCACTAATTAACTGATTAGTCCAGGGATCATTCAACGAGGCAAAAATCAAAGTTTGCTACTTGATTAAAGTAATTTAACACAAAAAGAAGTACGCCTGTGTCTGAGCAAATTAAACATTGATAAATCCCCCAGGTCAGATGACATGCATCCATGGATATTGAGGGAACTGAGCTCAGTAATTGACAGACCGCTGCATCTAATCTTCTTAGGCTGGCTTCACATTGCAGTTCAGATCCGATCCGAGGCCGTCAGGATGAACCTTACAGCCCCGGATCGGATCATCACACAGAACCGGAGGGCTCATATGCGATTCCAAAGTATTGTGAAGTAGAAACCACCGGTGCTTGTCTTCTTAAAATTCTTTTCTTTATTATTTGCTAATGATTAAGGAAGGTGTTCTTCCGAAACGCGTCTAGCGCTCAGCTAGCACGCTGAATGATTTTATAATTAAAAAAAAAAAATTATCACTTAAATGATGAGGTGGCGGGAGGTATGAGCACCTATCGCAAAGGTCATCAGGTTATTCCTAGTTTAGGGCAGGAATGGACATATCATTGGTGCAGTCTCACAAGGGCCCAAGAGGTAAGGGGCCTATTTCCACTTCCAAAGCATCAAGGAGCTTCTGTCATAGCAGAACTATTGGAATGCAAAGCCCCATAAACTGCTGTTGTTGCTCAGTGGCCCTATCCTGTCTGTTTTCACCACTAATTTAGTGCCATAATTTCTTGATATACTCACTCATTGGTCTGTACAGCTATGCGGTTTGTGATCCGTTTTTTTTCCTGGATTTTTGTAGAATTTCCAGCAGCAAAACTGGATCTGCTTTTGAAAAAAAAACGCACCACAAAGGCATCATCTTTTTGATACATTTTTATCCATTTTTTTTGTGCTGCGTTTTTGCAAGACTTTTACACTGCAAAGGACAGTGAATAAGGACAGTTGGCAAAAAAGGGTCCTTGATGCCATTTTCTTTGTCTTCATTCTACATTTTGTAGGATTCCACTGTATTTTCAATTGTCAGCGCAGATAAGGTACTGGCTGCAAACCCCAACTACCTGGTGTTACCTATGTTAGCAATGAAAAATTCAGGGGAGACCTATTTATTTTTAATTATTTAAATAAATAATTAAAAAGAAATTGGCCTAGGTTCTACCATAATTTCTTTTGCCAGTCAAGGTAACCCAGGCAGCTAGGGGTTGTGATTCTCAGTATAGTATGGCCCAAGTGTTCTGGGCCCCCCACACTGAAAATCGCACCTAGCAGCCTCCCCAGAGTTGGTGCCTTGTAGTGGTGGCAGACTTGGTAAAAAGGAGTTGATGTCAGCTTTTTTTGGCAACTGACATCAAACCCTATTGCTAATGTCAGCTGTCAGTATGACAGCCAGCCATTAGCAATAGCTTCAGTACAGAGAAAAAAACACACAAGACCGAGAGAAAAACTTTATTCCAAACAAAATACACAGAGATGCCTCATTCACCACTTAATTATCTTCCAGCAATTACCCTCCGACATAATCCACGACAGTCCAGTGATGAGTGAAGTCCGGACAATGGCAAAAGATCAGTTGATTCATTCAACTGCATGGAGAGATCAGTTGAACAGATCAGCTGACTGGTGAAGAGGTCAGTGACTCAATCACTGATCTGATCACTGGGCAGCTGACTGAGTCATCTGATGTCTTCACCGATCAGCTGATCTGTTCAGCTGATCTCTTCGTATAGCTGAATGAATCAGCTGATCGTGTGCCAGTCAACGGACTTCACTCATTGCTGGACTCTGGATGAGGAGAGTGGCGGTGTGATGCACCTGTCCGCACACCCCTCAGCCTCATCACTTGCATGGAGGGGATTGGAAGCTGAAGAGGACGACTGTTATACAGAGCCAGGTACATGATCGCCAAGCATCTCTGGCTGTATCATCTCCTACTTGCTGCAATCGCTACCAATTGCAGCAGTTAGGGTACATGGAGAGGGAGCATATGCTTTCTTACCTCTCCCCGCGCTGATTGGTGATTCCGCAATGGTGACCGGATGTTATCTAGTTTGCCATAGGCACCAGGTCAACTGGAAGAGTAGGGTACAGTGCCACAAAAAGGCACTTCAATGAATGTGCCATTTTCTGGGGCGGCTATGGCGTGCAATTCGCATTGTGGAGGACCCAGATGCTTGAGCCTCCCCACCCAAAGGATTCCAGCCCACAGCTGCCTAGATGTATCTGTTTGGCATTCAAAAACACGGCAAAGCCCCACATTGTTTTTTTTAATTACATTTAGAAAAAAACAATATGAGCTTTGCCAAATTTTTGGTTTGCCAGTAAGGTACACCTAGGCAGTTATGGGCTGCCACCCACCACCCAGCTGCCTAGTTGTACATGTCGTGCAATCAAAAATATGGCGTGAGGCTTTGCCGTATTTTTGATTGCCAGACAGGTACAACTAGGCAGCTCGGGGCTTGAATCCTCAGTGTGGAGAATCCAAATGTTTTGCCCCCCCCCACTGAGAATTGCAGCCCGCAGCCACCCCAGAAAATGGCACATTCATTAGAAGAGCCATTTTCTAGCGCTATGCCCTGACTTCTCCAGTTGCCCTGCTGACGGTAGCAAACTTGGTGATAAAGGAGTCAATACCAGCTTTGTATTGGCAGCTGGCACTAAGCCGAAGATTCATAATGTCGGGGCAATGTTAGACCCTACCAGTATGAATCTCTAGTAAATAGTAAATAATACACAACACACAGTGGAAAATCATGTTATTAGAACAAAACACACAAACACATTTCTCAAATCCATCTTTATTGCTCCCACATGCCTCTGTACGATCCTTCATCCAGGGTCTGTAGGGAGAGAACAAGCGTCCTCTCCCTGCAGAGTGTGCAATCACACTGACTGCCGGGACTCAGTGAGTGACATTGAGTTCTATGGGTGAAAAGGGTAAAGGGTAAAATAACATTTTGTTGGAAAAAAATAAAATGTTCATTTTTTTCTTCTACATTGCTTTAGTTCCTGTCAAACACCTGAAGGGTTAATAATTTTCTTGAATATGGTTTTAAGTAGCTTGAGGGCTGCAATTTTTGGAATGATGTAATTTTTGGGTGTTTTTTGTGATCTAGGCCCCTCAAAGTCACTTCAAATGTGACGTGATCCTTAAAAAAAGTGGCTTTTTAAATTTTGATGGAAAAATGAGACATTGCTGACAAACTTTGAACCCTTCTAAATTCCTAACAAAGAAAATTTTGTTTACAAAATTGTGCTAATGTAAAGTAGACATGTGGGAAATGTTATTGGTTAACTTTTTTGCGTGCTATAACTCTCTAATTTAACAGTATAAAAATTAAAAGGTTTAAAAATTGTCAAATTTTTGCCAAATATCCATTTTTTTAACAAATAAATGCAAAAGTTATCATCCTAAATGTAACACTATCATGAAATACAATAAGTCACGAAACAGTGATCTCTGAATCACTGGGATCCATTGAAACATTCCAGAGTTATAACCTCATAAAGTGACACTGGTCAGAATTGCAAAAAATGGCCTGGTCACTAGGGTCAAAAAAGGATCAGGGGTGAAGGGGTTAAAAAAAAGATATGTACTGAAGCAGATTACAATTTGCGAAACATCACATCAACTGGCCTAAAGAGAAATGGAGAGACATTTTGTTGACTGATGAAAGTATAATTGTTCTTTTTGGGTCTAAGGGTCACAGACAGTTCATCAGATGACCCCCAAACTTTGAATTCAAGCCACAGTGCACTCTGAAGACAGTGAAGCATGGTGGTGCAAACATCAAGATATGGGCATGTTTCTTTTACTATGGTGCCAGGCCTATTTACTTTAAAAGGTCATGTTGCCTTATGCTGAAGAGGAAATGCCTTTGAAATAGGTGTTTTAACAAGACAATGACCCAAAACACACCAGTAAATGAGCAAAATCTTGGTCCCAGTCCAACAAAATTGAGGTTATGCAGTGGCCAGGCTATCATCGGACCTTAATCCAATAGAACACTGGTGGGGTAACATCAAAAATGCCATTTCTGAAGCAAAGACAAAAAAGTGCTAATAAATAGTGAGATGTAGTCAAAGCATACTGGGCTGGAATAACAGGTGCCAGAACCTAGTTGACTCTATGCAACATAAATGTGAAGCGGTTCTATAAAACTGTGGTTACACAACTAGATATTATGTTACTGATTCACAGGAATGCTAATACCTTAAAAAAAAAACAGCACACATTTGGAGTTTGTAAAGACAAATGCTATTTTTTTGAACAGCCCAATGTTGAGTTTTTGTTATTTTCTGTAAAGTAGTTAAAAATCCTATATATTTCTCTTCATGTTTTGATTTAGAAAACAGTGTGCAATGTTCAAAATATATGGAAATAAAAGTTATTATAAAGATTTTGGGCTTAACTCATATTTTTGAACACACTGCTATTACTTTGAAAACAACTGTATGTAGAAGGAAAAATTAAAAAGTTATGGCTCTTGGAAGAAGGAAGGAAGAGACAAAAACAGAAAATCGGGGAAGGCTTAAAATCCTTTAATATCCATATAATAGAAGCAAAACAGCTACCTTCAGGCTTCAATCTTTCGATGTTCATCATGGGTTTACAAACAAATTATGCAAATAATCATATTCCTAAAATGTGATTATATTTAGTGTGCCGCCTTCATTCCTAAACTTGTAGACATTTATCAGGCATTCAGGACTTCAAAGACAATTCCACTAGCAACAAAATACAGCAAGTATTGTTATAGTGTTCCTGGAACACCAGGATTGTTCTTATCACTTCAAATGTAACTTTTTTTGAGTAAAAAAATAGACTTTAGTATGAAGTATATAGGATCTTTGTCAGGATAGAAGTGGTTACAAAGAGCCTCTCTCTATGGAGGACCCTTCCTGAATAACATAGACAGCACAACGGTACAAATGGACGTGAATGTATGGACTCTTGGTAGTTTGTATATACATGTATTGTAATAAAGTCCAGCTCACCGTCTTGCCAATCTGCTGACTGTCTGGACCCCGGTTGCGAGCACTGCATTGGCCCTGGCTTTGTGAATTAAAGGAGGAATCATCCAGCTACACCAGAACTTTATTTGCAACTTCATAAGTCTGTTACATGGCAGATATTTTTCATGACATCATCAGACACAGCTACGCCTTTCAGGTGCTTTGCACACCCTTAATCATGATGCCAGACTCAGAGGTCTGATTCACAATACATAGTAGTGCCTCCGGAGAAAATACCTGTGACATAATGCTCTCATCATTTGCAACATGAGTCAGATGTATGAAGTGAAATGAAATCTGAGAACCAAAACAGAGCCAGTTCAGATTAAATGATGGTGAATGATGTTAGCAATACCTATATATATAACAGTGCCTTGTGAAAATATTTGGCCCCTTGAACTTTTCAACCTTTTGCCACATTTCAGGCTTCAAGCATAAAGATATAAATTCTAATTTTTTTGTGAAGAATCAACAAGTGGGACACAATCGTGAAGTGGAACAAAATCTATTGGATATTTTTAACTTTTTTTTAACAAATAAAAAACTTAAAAGTGGGGCATGCAATCAGAGCCGCACCGTCCATTGGACAGTGTGAGCCCTTTCACTCAGGCGGCAACAGGCAGCGGGAGCGGCTGTGCAGAAGGGGCAGCGCCATATGCACACAGCGTCCCCTTGTCATGGCGCTGGCGGCTCACGGCAGGTAAGACCCGCCGACAGCACATAACCCCCCCCGGGCTTACCCGCAGCTAATGGGGCGGCGTTGCTGGCCTCTGACAGCACCAACCTCCCACCCCCCTCTCCCGGGCTCACCCGCGGCTAAAGGGGCAAAGGGGCGGTGGTGCTGGGCTCTGACAGCACTTCCCCCCCAGTCCTCAGCCTCGGCTAAAGGGGCGGCGGTGCTGGGCTCTGACAGCACCTTCCCCCCCGGTCATGAACCTATTGCTCAGGCAGCAGGGGGGCTTGGTGCACCCCTGCATGCAATATTATTCGGCCCCTTTACTTTCAGTGCAGCACACTCACTCCAGACGTTCAGTGAGGATTTCTGAATGATCCAATGTTGTCCTAAATGACTGGTAATGATAAATAGAATCCACCTGTGTGTAATCAAGTATCTGTATAAATGCACCTGCTCTGTGACAGTCTCAGGGTTCTGTTTCAAGTGCAGAGAGCATCATGAAGACCAAGGAACACATCAGGCAGGTCCGAGATACTGTTGTGGGGAAGTTTAAAGACGGATTTGGATACAAAAAGATTTCACAAGCTTTAAACATCTCAAGGAGCACTGTGCAAGCGATCATATTGAAATGGAAGGAGTATCAGACCAGTGCAAATCTACCAAGACCTGGCCATCCCTCTAAACTTTCATCTCGAACAAGGAGAAGACTGATCTGAGTTGCAGCCAAAAGGCTCATGATTACTCTGCAGAGATCTACAGCTGAGGTGGGAGAGTCTGTCATTAGGACAACAATCAGTCGTACACTGCACAAATCTGGCCTTTATGGAAGAGTGGCAAGAAGAATTCTTGCCATTTCTCAAAGATATCCATAAAACGTCTCTTTCGAAGTTTGCCACGAGCCACCTGGGAAACACACCAAACATGTGGAATAAGGCGCTCTGCTCAGATGAAACCAAAATCGAACTTTTTGGGCACAATGCAAAACGATATGTTTGGTGTAAAGGCAACACAGCTCATCACCCTGAAAACACCATCCCCACTGTCAAACATGGTAGTGGCAGCATCATGGTTTGGGCCTGCTCTTCTTCAGCAGGGATAGGGAAGATGGTTAAAATTGATGGGAAGATGGATGGAGCCAAATACAGGACCATTCTGGAAGAGCTGAAAACTGCTGTTCACAAACACTCTCCAGCAAACCTCACTGAGCTCCAGCTGTTTTGCAAGAAAGAATGGGCAAGAATTTCAGTCTCTTGATGTGCAAAACTGATAGAGACATACCCCAAGGGACTTGCAGCTGTAATCGCAGCAAAAGGTAGTGCTACAAAGTATTAACTGAAGGGGGCCAAATAATATTGCACGCCCCACTTTTCAGTTTTTTATTTGTTAAAAAAGTTTAAAATATCCAATAAATTTCGTTCCACTTCACGATTGTGTCCCACTTGTTGTTGATTCTTCATAAAAAATTTTTAATTTAGATCTTTATGTTTGAAGCCTGAAATGTGGCAAAAGGTTGAAAAGTTCAAGGGGCCAAATACTTTCACAAGGCACTGTATGTGTTTAATTTGATTTATATCTATGTTTATTATTTATACACATAACTAGTTTATACAAAGATTTGGAGCACATATATGTATATAAATATTATTTAATTTGGGAACCATAATTCATCAAAACAATGTACATTTGATATTAAGTAGTATTTGCCAATAAATATTTGAAAATCTACAATTATATTGGTTATACAATCCATGAATTTCATTTACTGCTGTCCTTTGTTTAATGCATAGTTTTTGATAGTTATTTACTGTTATAATTCCCCAATAAAAACTTGCATTTATTTGATAAAATAAATGTCAGAAATATTTATTTAAAAATTAGTGTGATTATCCTAAATTTCTATTTATTTAAACTAATTATCACTTTGCAAAAACCGACTCTGAATTGGTGCTCCAGAAATCAAAAATTAAAATAGTGAACATGTACAATGAGACAAATACATAGATAACCGCAAATTGAGCCAACAAAAAACATAAAAGTACCGTCACACGCGGCAATATTGCTTGCAATTTCACTGTCAATTTGCTGGTTGCAGTGAAATCATGGACACATTGTTCTATTTTGTTGCCATGTACAAATGGAACAATGTGTTCATGATTTCACTGCAACCAGGAAATTGCCAGTGAAATTGCCTAGCAATATTGCTGTGCGTGAAGGTACCTTAAGTGTAAGCAGAACCTAAACATCACCATTATGCAGCATACCATAAGGGTACCTTTACACGCCGCAATATTTAGTGGGAATCCTGACTGCGATATGTCGCCCTGAAACTATCGCCGTCAAATTGCCTCCCAGTTGCGGAGTGTATTTGGGGAATTTGGTGGCGATAAATCGCCTGTCGCCTGGTTCCTGATTTCAGAGCACTGCTCCAAAATCAGAGGCAATCATGAAGGCGAGATTCCCGGCTTTTGGAGTGTGATAGGGCGATAGTGATGGAATCAGCGTCGCCTATTGATCTCCCGTAGGTGAGCCACAGCATGCTGGAGTCCGCGCCCCGTCAGCGATGATTGGTGGTGGCTACTGTATTCCCATTGGTTGTCAGTTCACAGGGTGCTATATTTGAAGAGCTGTCATTTCAGCACCACACACATCTTCACCTACCCAACCATTCACTAAATCAGTCCAATTACGCGCGCATTCAATAGCCACGTGTATTGGAAGTTGCACTGTGTCCACTATACAGCCACACATGACAGCTGAGATGTTGGCCTACACATCGCACATGCCTGCCATGGGCAACACACTGCAATTGGCTGGGAATTTCATGACGCTGATGGGTACTTTACACTGCTCCGTCTCTGCGGATGGCTACCTTGTTAGCGTCCTCAACTTTGTTTGGCGGCGCCAGTGTGCGTGGTGACATCATCACGTTTGTTTACATTACTCCCTGCCTGCCAGGTGCCTGCCCCTCCCCTGCACATAGGAGAACAGTCATGGCCGCCGCACAGCGCGCTGCCACATGGGGTCTGGCAGAGCTAATGGTTCTGATAAACCTGTGTGACCGCCATGACTACTTGTGTCACCAGCGTCACTGTCACCCACGGCTGCGCAAGCGCAGCATACTGAGGTGGATCCAGCGGGCCCTGTTCCAGAAACTGGGGGTGGAGAGGACCTGCAAGCAGATCCAGAAGAAAGTTGCTGACCTCAAGCACAAGTCCCCAGGGCGCATTGTGGATATTTGTGCCCGGCTTGCCAGGCTGCGTGTTGAGTATGTGGCAATGCCAAACACACACATGGCAAGCTAAATACTCGAAACACTGCACAAACATCATGTGTTATTGGGCCATGGCACATAGTGTGACATCAAGCAGCAGGTGGTCCTGTCACCAATGTGCATATGCATGGTGTTCACACTGCTACATTAAGGTGCTGAATACAACCATATCTGTTTGGACTGGCCATGCCTAGAGTGTGGCTTGACCTGTATGTTGCCCAACATAGCTGTGTGATGGCACCAAAGTAGTGGTCAACATATTCATTCACTTTACAAGGGCCACATCACACCTGGTTGCACATATGTGCACAGTCTGACACATAGCATTCCACAAGACATTCATCACAATTAGGCAAAGGGACTACAAGCTGAGTGCTATGTTTCTGACCCCATGGTGCCACCACCAGATGCTTACTGTCTGCTGTTGTGTTTGGAGGCATAATCCATCCTCTGGTAAGGCCATGGGTGTTTCTCATCAAAAATATGTGGTGACTGGTGTTGTTTTTGTTGTCACAAACAGAGTGGCCCCTAACCATAGTGTCAGTGTAGACAAAATACTTTCCGCATAGCCTTGACGCCGTCAATACATTCATACACAAACAGTACGTGCTTGCTTTATATTGTGTAGTTCTAATCCGTGTCTTGCCAATATGTTAGTTACAGATTCTGAAGATTCCCCTGCAGAGGAGGCGCAACGTGCCCCAACACCACCTGGGAGGCCACCATCCCCAGTAATTGCAGGGCCAAGAAGCCCGCCTCCCCCTGCGAGCCCACCATCACCGGGGAGCGCGGACACATCAACTCCCGCACCCCCCGGGACACCACCATCCCCAGACCTTGTGGGCCTGTCATCTCCCCAACCCCCAGGGATAACACCATCCCCAGACCTTGAGGAGCAACAAAGTCCCCCCACCATTGGGACACCACCATCCCCATTCCATGAGGGACCTTGGAGTCCACACCCCCCTGGGACCATACCATCACCCTCCAAGGAGGCACCACAAACGCCATGGCCTTGGGTCATCAACCCAACCCCCAGCAACACACCCTCACCCACTGCATCTCCACATCCCGTGGGCCACAACATCGTCTGCAGCCTGCAGTGGGTGTTATTGGTGGTAAGTCTTGTCAATGGCCTATAAATTGTCACCTATACAATTTTTATGTTGCCCCTGACATCACTATGTCACTCATGATGTTTTGTTTTGTCCTTTCATACAGAAGGTGCAAGACCTGGTGTTGGTGGCGATGTGAGGCCATCCCCAGCTCCACAACAGCTGGGTCTCTGCCACGTAAGTGAACAACACACCAATTACGTCTACCACCCACCCACCCCTACACATGTCCCTGAGTAATGTTGTTTTTTTCCAATACAGGCCTTCCAACTGTCGCAGACATGCTGCAGGAACACAATGATGCCCAGCAGCACCTGGTCCGCTTGCGGGAAATGATCATGGCCATCCAGGCAGCCCAGCCCAGCATTGGCCCTACTCCCTATTTCCCCCCCAATAATGTTGGCATTTGCCCTTTGTTTTTTGTATGTCCACGTTGGACACATTGTTGAAAACTTTTGCCATGTTGGCACCCTTATTTGTTAGGCCACAATGGCCTCTTTTCTTATAGTGTCCCACATTGGGCAAGTGGGTAGTGTGTATTGGCTACTCCTAAGCTGACAAAGCCTCTTTGGTGGTTTGCAAAATGTTGCAAAATAAGTAAAACCTTGAATAAAGATGTGGTAAGCTAAATCCTGTGTCATCCCTTGTTGCAACACACACAGGGTAACGTTTGGGAGGTTACATTTTACCAACCACACTGGGCTACGGAATTTAATGAGGTATGCGGTGTCACATGACCATACTGTACCATTTCAACTGCCATGCACCCCTATATGACATCAATGTCTACTATCTGACAGCCACAGTAACAAACACACACACAAACGTACTGGTGAATGTGACACAGATGTGGACGTAGGTCAGGAAAATCATAATTTGGTTTATTTTTTCACTATCTAAATATTTTTGTTTAAAAATCTAAGGCCCTTCGACAACGTCCTTTAGCCTATATTGTGCATTGGCTAGTAGCGTTCGTCTTCTTCCTCCTCCTCTGCTGGCTCAGACAATGGCTCCTCCCCCTCATCCTCGTAAACCCACCGACTGGTGGAGGGGACAGCTCGGCAGGGCTGTCTTCGTGGGGACTTCTCACCATGCGTCTTGGGGGCGCAGTGGGCCCGGGGGTGGTTTTCCATGGGAAGGTCCAAGAGGCCCCCCATCGCAGGGACCCATCTACGCCCGCCTCCAGGACACGAAAGATGGCCCTCTTGGCGATGTCCCGTTACTCTGGCTCCATCCGGCCCAGCATCTCACTGGCGACGTGCCCGATTCCAGAGCCGAGATCCTCTCCCGGTCTAAGAGGACCCGTTTTTCCCAGGTACCCAGCTCCGTGTTTGGTGGGGCAGGTGGTCGTCGTCGTCGTCATATGCCAGAGCTGGGCCCTGGGCCCGGCTTCCACCCCTTGTCTCAGGCACCAGCTCTCCCGCAGATGTTGATGGGAGAGCCTCGCCAGCGGGGTGGGTCCTCATCACTGGAGCCAGGCTCCCGAGGGGCCTGAAAATGAAACAGAAGAAAAATATACATCAGCCACGTTGCTATGCCATTAAAGCTATTACCACAACCAAACACCCACCACAACATAGAGCCGATCTGATCATGGCTAACCCCAAAAGGCACAGTAGCAAGGTTTTGAAAAAACAAGGACAAAGAAGTAGACCAGTGCAGTATACTCACCTAAGGCTCCACATTGAAATGGCAAGTGACCACACATAACACACCACAATCTGTGATAACAGCCACGAGCAAACACATAGAAAAGCACACTGAAGAAGATTTGTGAAAGAAAACCATAATGGTGACTTGTACTTGTGCAGCAAACCCCACATTAGTGGTACCAACAAGCAGTGTACATAGATCGCACAAACACAATTATGCACCTCTTGTGACGGGGCAGGGTCTTGGGCTGCGGCCACAGCTGGTTGCGGGCGGCGCCTGCTACACCGTGTTCCCCAAGGCCCTTCCTGGCCCAGGGTGAAGGTGAGGAGGTCATAGAACCATAGACGTGACTTAGGGACCTCCTCAGCTCCAGCCCCGGATCGGGCATCCATCCACTTATTGTGGGTCTTGGTGAACACGGTGCGCAGGCGCTTGATCTTCACCACCAGGGCCACTGTCCAGATGTTAGTGGGTTGGAGCCGGTTGGCTAGCTCCACCAGCGGCCTGTAGGCCGCAGTCCTTGCTGCCTTGTCCTGGTATTCAGGCAAAGACACCCGCCACAGGCATTCGTGTTCCTGGTATATGGTGAGGAGCTGTGTCACAAAATCATGATACCCAGCCATCTGCAAATAAAACATATAATTGTGTCATGCAAACACATACATGGCTATCTCAGGTGACACCCTACTCTGTGTGGCCAACCCATGTCCAGCACTACTAATTGTGTTCTGCTAGTCAGCTTGGGTATGCAGATTCAGTAGTGCCCTTTACATATGGACATACATGGGGCATGCAGGACATGGCAGGGGCTATATCTATTTTGGCCCAGTGCATGGCAATATGGCAAGGTCTGTAGTTGACAAATGGCACACATGGGCTTACCACCTACATTAACACACACTCATGAGATAAACACATATTTATGTCTAACCATAGTGCTGTAGTACACATTGTCCTGCCAAGGATCTCCTGGAACATTATGTGTGCTACAGGACACGAAGGGTAGTTACGATGCGTAGCCATCGCAAAATACATTTCTACAGGACGCTACATGAAGCTGTACATAAGGCGCCCAAACATCTGCCAACATATGGGTCTGCAGCATACAGAAACTAACGTACAGGAGTGCACAATAGCATGTCCCCCCACTTACTGTCTGTCCAACAGAGTTCTTGTGATGAGACGCTACTAGCACAATGCACATTGAAGTAGGAGCATGGGTGGCGCACCAGCTCATCCATATTTAAACACAACATGACCAATCAAAAAAGCGCACTGGCGCATAATCATTTGTCGCACCTGCGTACGCCCAGGCAGCTACGTCGATTACAAGACGACGCTGGTATCTGATTGGTTGGTTACCATATAAAAAGCGCTCATGACCAAGGTAGGCCACGCTTGCTGCCCAGAGTCATTAAGTAAGTACTGATGTGCAAACATGAACTGTGATATGGCTGTGTTGCTGATGCTTTTAAAGCAGCTTAGCTGTCTATTAGAATCACTGCACACATACACTTAAGGAGTTTTTTTGCTTGTTAGTGAAATTTATTGAAACAAGTGCTCTTATGGTGATTCCGACAGAATGACGTTTCGGTCATTCAAGACCTTGATCACATAAGTCGCCTTGAGCTATGTTGTGGTTCATGAAGGATGTGGTCCTTATGGTCAGTATAGGAACAGCAGGTATGCCCTTAGTAGTTCTGAACTGAGGGCTGTCCTGTACAAGGTAATGGTCACTTATGCCTTTGGGTTAGCCAGGGTCAGAGCGGTCGCTCTATGTGGGGTGGTGGCATTGCAGTGGAGTGTGTTCACACTCAGTTGTAGCAAGGAGGACTGACGAATCTCATACTATAAAGCAGCTTAGCATTGCGGATCGTTATTGTGTAGTGTAGCTGACGCCCAAGTGGTGGGGTATGTAATTAGTATTGATGTTGTGTTTGTTAGCTCAATTGTGTACTGG
Organism: Allobates femoralis; assembly: GCA_033576535.1. NCBI lineage: Eukaryota > Metazoa > Chordata > Amphibia > Anura > Aromobatidae > Allobates > Allobates femoralis. The sequence goes on from JARQOC010000006.1 coordinate 271,614,626, forward strand.
CAAATGGATGCATGAATGTTTTGTCACCCAAAACACACTCCTCATTGACAAGCCATTTTACCTTTGCCATACAGGATCATGTTTGAAGGATGGGTGTGTCTTTAGTTGCGTGGATCATCTGAATTCTGGCCACATAGTACTATCGTTTACCACACACAATGGGACTATTCTGGCCATACTGAGATGTGTAGTGGGCCATGTGGCTTCTGCAAATGTCTACCTCTGAAGATCCGGTGTTCGCAACACATCAGGGATGTATCTTGGACATGATGAGTATTCAATAGTCTGCTGCGTGGCCTGATATTTTGTGAATAACACACAAAGGCTGGGGTACGTGTATAATGTAATAATTTAGAGTTGTTAACAACCATGATTTGATAAATGTGACCTATCTCTTTGGCCACGCCTTGTGGTCATACATCAACATTATGGCCAGGTATATGGGGTTATGCTTATGATGTGTAGATTTTGACAATGGAGATGTATTTGTTGAGGAGGGCCGGAGGAGTAGTGTGACCAGGTTTGGTTGTCAGGCAGTGCAATGTTGTGTTTGGCACTTGAATAGTGCTATGTATGTATGTGGGTGGGCATAGGAGCAAAGTTGGGTAGGATGTTGTAAAGTGGCTAGGAGATGTATATAGTAAGCAGGTGGTGGGTGTTGGGGATATGTTATGAAGTGTTCCTGTAGTGATGTTTCTTTTCTTCACATTTGCAGGGGTTGGTGCGTGAGATGATCATGGACCCTGAGATGCTATCGTGGCTCTTGCCTTGCTGGAAGAGGAATTGTGGCTGGAGGATAGATATGAGAGGTTGCAGGCTCACAGACCACGGTGTGTGGGCTTGGGATTGGCTTCTGCACCAGGACACCCAAAGCCACATGCAGCTGGTCCGTGAGCTGGAGGATCGGAGTCCGCATGATTTCAGGAACTATCTCCGCATGTTCGAGGACTCTTTCACATTCCTGTTGGAATGCATAAGGCCATTGATAGCCTGACAGGACACTTTGATGCGTCGAGCTGTGCCACCTGAGGAGTGTTTGGATGTAACTTTGCGGTTCCTGGCAAAAGGTTGTTCAAGGACTGACCGCGTTTGCATATGAAACTGGAATCTATTGATGTGGTAGTGCTGGCCTGCTGTGTGCTGCATAACTTCCTGCGTCGTAGGGATTGGTCATCATACACGTCGACAAGTTATGTGGATTCTGTTGACCCCACAACAGGGGAGGTCCGTCCCGGAGATTGGCGTGCTACCGACCATGGTGTGGCGCCACTCCAGCCGCTGAGCCATGGTCTGAGTCAGCAGGATGCCAGGATCAGCAGAGACGCATACTGCTCCAACTTTAATTGCCCTGGAGCAGTGGCCTGGCAGCACCAGCAGGTATAGGGTGGCTGTTGTTGTGAGGCAGCAACATGATGAGGAGGGTGGAGTCACCAGGGTGGCTGCACCATGAGGATTCTGCTTGTGTTTGGGTGTAGAAACATTAGTTAGTTAGTTAGTTAGTTAGTTAGTTATTCTGGGTTCGGAACTGGGAAATGTTTGTTTTTGCCCATTATTTTTGAATTTATTTATGTGATGTTAACACTTGTGTTTATTTTATTTTGTGTGTGTTGTTCTACATAATTTTTGTGTGCACAAAAAGACAATCTAAAACAAACTAAAAAAAACTAAGTACCTGTGTCTGTCATTTCTTTGGAATCCCGGGCAGTTGCACATAGGTTTATGCTGTGCACAGAGGTATGTGATCTGTAAAATGGTATTGATGGGTCCGTGCAGCATCGTCTGCTAATGTCCAGTACACAGGTCCAGCCCTTTGGGCCACACTGTATGGCTTGACTGTGTGTACATATCCATTATGATGTCTTTGGGCACATGGGAACGTGTCCACACACATGGAGCAAGCAATGGTGTTTGTGGGAGATGTAGGTACAGCCCACATAGTTCAGTTCAGCCATGGCAGCTGTGCTATTGCTTGGACCAACTAATGTGTCGCAGCAGCCACTATCGACGGCACGAGCGAGACAATGGCGTCATGTATTAGCCAGCTTTCCAGCGCAGGCTGACCAAACGTAACGCTATTGCGTTGTCCAATGAGCGTGTTTGGGGCGCGGTGTACACCAGTCTGGCACGCCTATGTTCTCGCCGCACTGAACATGTACGCCCACATTCCTTTGGGGATTGCGGCGTGTGAAGCAGCAAGGGAAGTCGACCAGATTGGTTCCGCTGTAGGTGAGGCGATTTCCGGGCCGACACATCACCTTAGGTTGAGGGCGAAATTGCGGCGTGTAATGGCGCCATCGGAGACCTGAGGTGACCATGAAAAACGTGCATGTGCACATTAAATCACCTCATATCGCCTAAGGGTACCTTTACACACCACAACCACGGCGAGAATGGTTGACAGCGATATTGCGACGTGGAAATATATCGCTACCACATTTCCACCCAATCGCCTCCTTATTGCAGTGTGTAAATAGGGAATTTGACGGCGATATGTCGCCTTGCCACGGTCGCCTGATTTCCGAGCAGTGCTCTGAAATCAGGCGCCTGTGACGAGGCAACATATCGCTACCAAATTCCCTATTTACACGCCGCAATAAGGAGGCAATTTGGCGGCGATAATTCCAGCGAGACATATCGCCGCCAAAAATGTCTCCTGTGGTTGTGGCGTGAGAAGGTACCCTAAGGGTACTTTCACATCAGCGTATTTTTTAAATCGTGGCAGATGCGGTGAAAAAACCGCATCTGCCGCGATTACCGCATACCGGCTGCACTTGCTGCACTTGCGGCACAGTTGCGGCAAGCCCCATACAATGTATATGCGGGCTTGCGGCAGGTGCGGCAAGTGCGGTTTTGGCACTTGCGGCAGGTGCGGCTGCGAAAAAACCGCGGCTGGACGCGTTTTTTTTCGCGGCCGCACCTGCCGTAAGTGCCAAAACCGCACTTGCCGCACCTGCCGCAAGCCCGCATATACATTGTATGGGGCTTGCCGCTACTGTGCCGCAAGTGCAGCCGGTATGCGGTAATCGCGGCAGATGTGTTTTTTTCACCGCATCTGCCGCGATTTCAAAAAACCGCTGATGTGAAAGCACCCTTAGACAAATAAAAATGGTTCTGCAAACCATACAGTGTATATGGGAGATACAGTTGTGGCCAAAAGTATTGACACCCCTGCAATTCTGTCAGATAATACTCAGTTTCTTCATGAAAATGATTGCAATCACAAATTCTTTGGTATTATTATCTTCATTTAATTTGTCTTCAATGAAAAAACACAAAAAGAATTGTCCTAAAGCCAAATTGGATATAATTCCACACCAAACATAAAAAAGGGGATGGACAAAAGTATTGGCACTGTTAGAAAAATCATGTGATGCTTCTCTAATTTGTGTAATTAACAGCACCTGTAACTTACCTGTGGCACCTAACAGGTGTTGGCAATAACTAAATCACACTTGCAGCCAGTTGACAGATTAGAAACAGACCTGTGGATGTATTTTAACCCCTTCACCCCCGGGCCTATTTTGACCTTAATGACCAGGCCATTTTTGTCAATTCTGACCAGTGTCCCTTAATGAGGTTATATCTCTGGAACGCTTCAACGGATCCTAGCGATTCTGAGATTGTTTTTTCGTGACATATCGGGCTTCATGTTAGTATTAAATTTAGGTCAATAATTTTTGCGATTATTTGAGAAAAAATCAAAAATATGGCAAAAATTTTGAAAATGTTGCAATTTTCAAATTATGAATTTTTATTCTGCTAAACCAGAGAGGTATGTGACACAATATAGTTAATAAATAACATTTCCCACATGTCTACTTTACATCAGCACAATTTTGGAAAAAAAAAAATTTTTTGTTCGGACGTTATAAGGGTTCAAAGTTCATAAGCAATTTTTCATTTTTCCAGCAAAATTTACAAAACCATTTTTTTTGTCACCACATCACATTTGAAGTCCCTTTGAGGGGTGTACATGACAGAAAACACCCAAAAGTGACACCATTCCAAAAACTGCACCCCTCAAGCTACTCAAAACTACATTCAAGAAGATTATTAACCCTTCAGGTGCTTCACGGGAACTAAAGCAAAGTGGAAGGAAAAAATGGTCATTTTAATTTTTCTAATAAAAATGTTCTTTTAGCCTCAATTCTTTCATTTTCACATGGGCAACAGGATAAAATGGATCCTAAAAATTGTTGGACAATTTCTCCTGAGTACAGCGATACCTCATATGTGGTCATAAACCACTGTTTGGGCGCACGGCAGGGCTCAGAAGGGAAGGAGCGCCATTTGACTTTTGGAGCTAATTTTCCATTCAAAAAGTGAAATGGCGCTCCTTCCCTTCTGAGCCCTGCCGTGCGCCCAAACAGTGGTTTATGACCACATATGAGGTATCGCTGTACTCAGGAGAAATTGCCCAACAAATTTTAGGATCCGTTTTATCCTGATCCCCATGTGAAAATGAAAAAATTTAGGCTAAAAGAAAATTTGTGTGGAAAAAAAAGTACTTTTTCATTTTTACGGATGAATTTGTGAAGCACGTGGGGGTTCAAAAAGCTCACCACCCATCTAGATATGTTCCCTGGGGGGACTAGTTTCTAAAATGGGGTCACTTGTGGGGAGCTCCAATGTGTAGGCACACAGGGGCTCTCCAAATGCAACATGGTGTCGCTAAAAATTTGAGCTGATTTTTCAGTCAAATTGTTAGCGGACACCATGTTGCGTTTGGAGAGCCCCTGTGTGCCTAAACATTGGAGCTCGCCCACAAGTGACCCCATTTTGGAAACTAGACACCCCAGGGAACATATCTAGATGAGTGCTGAGCATTTTTAACACCCCAGTGCTTCACAAATTAATCTGTAAAAATGAAAAAAGAAAATTTTTATGGAAAAAAAAGTACTTTTTAATTTTTACGGATTAATTTATGAAGCACCTGGGGGTTCAAAATGCTCACCACCCATCTAGATATGTTCCCTGGGGGGTCTAGTTTCCAAAATGGGGTCACTTGTGGGGGAGCTCCAATGAATAGGCACACAGGGGCTCTCCAAACGCGACATGGTGTCCGCTAACAATTTGAGCTGATTTTTCAGTCAAATTGTTAGCGGACACCATGTTGCGTTTGGAGAGCCCCTGTGTGCCTAAACATTGGAGCTCCCCCACAAATGACCCCATTTTGGAAACTAGACCCCCCAGGGAACTTATCTAGATGGGTGGTGAGCATTTTGAACACCCTGGTGCTTCACAACATAATCTGTAGAAATGAAAATAGAAATTTTTTGTGGAAAAAAAAGTACTTATTCAATTTTACAGATGAATTTGTGAAGCACCTGGGGTTCAAAATGTTCACAACCCATCTAGATATGTTCCCTGTGGGGTCTAGTTTCCAAAATGGGGTCACTTTTGGGGTAGCTCCAATGTATAGGCACACAGAGGCTCTCCAAACGCGACATGGTGTCCGCTAACAATTTGAGCTGATTTTTCAGTCAAATTGTTAGCGGACACCATGTTGCGTTTGGAGAGCCCCTGTGTGCCTAAACATTGGCGCTCCCCCACAAGTGACCCCATTTTGGAAACTAGACACCCCAGGGAACATATCTAGATGGGTGGTGAGCATTTTGAACACCCCAGTGCTTCACAAATTAATCTGTAAAAATGAAAAAAGAAAATTTTTATGCAAAAAAAAGTACTTTTTAATTTTTACGGATTAATTTATGAAGCACCTGGGGGTTCAAAATGCTCACCACCCATCTAGATATGTTCCCTGGGGGGTCTAGTTTCCAAAATGGGGTCACTTTTGGGGTAGCTCCAATGTATAGGCACACAGGGGCTCTCCAAACGCGACATGGTGTCCGCTAACAATTTGAGCTGATTTTTCAGTCAAATTGTTAGCGGACACCATGTTGCGTTTGGAGAGCCCCTGTGTGCCTAAACATTGGAGCTCCCCCACAAATGACCCCATTTTGGAAACTAGACCCCCCAGGGAACTTATCTAGATGGGTGGTGAGCATTTTGAACACCCTGGTGCTTCACAACATAATCTGTAGAAATGAAAATAGAAATTTTTTGTGGAAAAAAAAGTACTTATTCAATTTTACAGATGAATTTGTGAAGCACCTGGGGGTTCAAAATGTTCACAACCCATCTAGATATGTTCCCTGGGGGCTCTAGTTTCCAAAATGGGGTCACTTGTGGGGAGCTCCAATGTTTAGGCACACAGGGGCTCTCCATACGCGACATGGTGTCCGCTAACAATTGGAATTATTAGCGGACACCATGTCGCATATGGAGAGCCCATGTGTGCCTAAACATTGGAGCTCCCCCACAATTGACCTCATTTTGGAAACTAGACCCCCCAAGGAATGCATCTAGATGCATAGTGAGCACTTTGAACCCCCATGGGCTTCACAAATTGATCCGTAAGAAGGAAAAAGTACTTTTCTTTTCACACAAATTTTCTTTTTTAATTTTTACGGATCAATTTGTGAAGCACCTGGGGGTTCAAAGTGCTCACTATGCATCTAGATATGTTCCTTGGGGGGTCTAGTTTCCAAAATGGGGTCACTTGTGGGGGAGCTCCAATGTTTAGTCACACAGGGCTCTCCATACGCGACATGGTGTCCGCTAAGAATTGGAATTATTAGCGGACACCATGTCGCATATGGAGAGCCAATGTGTGCCTAAACATTGGAGCTCCCCCACAAGTGACCCCATTTTGGAAACTAGACCCCCCAAGGAATGCATCTAGATGCATAGTGAGCACTTTCAACCCCACGTGCTTCACAAATTGATCCGTAATAAGGAAAAAGTACTTTTTTTCACACAAATTTTCTTTTTTCGGACCAATTTGTGAAGCACCTGGGGGTTCAAAGTGTTCACTATGCATTTTTATTTTTTTTCTAGGACTAATTCTAGAAAAAAAATGGCGTGAGGCTCCGCCATATTTTTGGTCCAGCCAGGTACAACTTGGCAGCTACGGACTGCCAGCAACCCCCAGCTGCCTCATTGTACCTGGCTGGCTTCCAAAAATACAGCAAAGCCCTTTTTTTTTTTTTCTAGAACTAATTCTAGAAAAAAAAATGACGTGGGGCTCCGCCATATTTTTGGTCCAGCCAGGTACAACTAGGCAGCTGGGGGCTGGAATCCGCAGCATGGAGAGGCCCAAGCGTTCTGGGCCCCCCAGGCTGCGAATTGCAGCCCGCAGCCGCTCCAGAAAATGGCGCATTCATTGAAGCGCCATTTTCTGGCGCTGTACCCAGACTCTTCCAGTTGCCCTGGTGCCGGTGGCAAACTGGGTAATAAAGGGGTTAATGCCAGCTTTTTATTGGCAGCTGGCACTAAGCCCGAGATTCATAATATAGGGCCAATGTTAGACCCGCCATTAGGAATCTCTGGTAAATAGTCAGAAAATACACACAGAGAAAAATCTTTTTATTTGAAAAAAAAACACAAACAAAATTCGGACTCCATCTTTATTATAAAGATCCGACGTAGTCCACAACGAAGGTCCCACGACGCTCGATCGCCTCCGACGTAGTCCACAACGAAGGTCCCACGACGCTCGATCGCCTGTGCTCAATCCAGAGACTGCAGCAAGGGATCAAGTGTCCTTTTCCTACAGCCTCTGGGGTCAGAGTTATGGTGCACTATATGACAATGATCTGTCATACAGTGCACCATGACTATGATCCCAGAGACTACAACAAGAGGACACTTGATCCCTTGTTGCACCCATCCATCCACCTATGCACCCATCATCCACGCACGCACACAACCACGCACGCACATCCACGCACGCACATCCACATCCATGCATGCACGCGGACATCCATGCACGCACGCACATCCACATCCACGCACATCCACACACACATCCACGCACGCACATCCATGCACGCACATCCACGCACGCACATCCGCATCCACACACACATCCACGCACGCACATCCACGCAAGCACACATCCACGCACGCATGCTGACATTCACGCATGCTGACATCCACGCACGCATGCTGACATCCACGCACGCACATCCACGCACACATCCATCTATGCACACGTCCACGCACGCTCAAGTACGCTCACGTCCACGCACGCACACGCATGCACCCCCCATCCATCTATCCATTCACCCATCCATCCATCCATCCATCCATCATCCATCCATCAATTCATTCATACATACATAGATACATGCATACATACATACATACATACATACAAACATACATACTTACCTCCCTCTCGATAGACCGATCAGCAGGAGGAGGCCGGGAGAGGAGGCGGGGAGATGAGGCGGGGCCACCGACCGGCCGGCAGAGGAGCTGCACAGCCGGACGCAGCGGCGGGTGCACCGATGTGTGCAGCCCGCCGCAGGAGGTGAGGGGTGGGGGCTGCCTGGAGGGGGGCTGCCTAGGGGGGGGGCTGCCTAGGGGGAAGCCGTAGGAGGGGACCAGGCACTGTGGTCGGCGGGCGCAGCTGCGGCTGCAGCCCGCCGGCATATACATAACAATAGAGGGGGGGCGGGCGGTTCTGGGGGGCCCCTGTAGGTCCTGGTGCTGGAGGGGGCTGTGGAGGGGTGGGCACTTGCCGATGCGCCCCTCCAGATCTGATTGGAGAGCTTCAATCAGATCTGGAGGGGTGAATCCCTATGATTCCCTCCGATCGGCAGTTTCACTTTTAAACTGCCGATCGGAGGGGTCCTGGGCACGGGGGGGTTAATCCACCCCCTGTGGGGTCATCTGCAGGTTGTCACAGAGCAGCAGCATCTGTGACACCTGAGCGACCCCACTCACAGGAGCTGCAGCAGCTCAAATCTGCCAGGACGTTGTGCAACGTCCTGTGTCGGTAACAGGCAGAAACACAGGACGTTGCACAACGTCCTATGTCGTTAAGGGGTTAATGCACATATGAAACACCTGCGTCTTTGTGTAGCATCATAGGAAGGTCTAAAGAAACCAGCTAAGATATCAGGAAGAGAATTGTGGACTTGCAAAAGTCTGGTTCATCATTGGGTGCAATTTTCAGATACCTGAAGGTGCCTTGTTCATCTGTACATACAATTATACGCAAGCAGAACCAAGATGGGAAAGTCCAACCATCATACTGCTCAGGAAGGACACGGGTTCTGTGTCCCAGAGATGAATGTGCTTTGGTCTGACATGTGTTTATCAATCCAAGAACAAAAAGCAAAAGAGCAGGTGATGGCAGAAGCTGGTAAGATTCTGTCATTATCCATAGTGAAATGAGTACTTTATCAATATGGGCTGAAAGGCCACTCTACCAGGAAGAAGCCATTACTTCTAAAGAAACATTAAAAAGCCATATTAATTTTAGCAAATGCACACAGGAACAAAGACCAACATTTTTGGAGGCATGTCCTGTGGTCTGACAAAACTAAAATTGAACGGTTTGCCCATAATGTACATTGTTACTTGGTATATATGTCCCAATTCTGGTATATTTGGTCCACATCCTGGTATATATGGTCCACATGGCCTCCAACCTGGTATATATATGGGCACCTTCCTGGTATATATGTCCCCATCCTGTTATACATTGTCCCTATAAGTGTAACCATTTTGTCCCTAACGCATAATTAAAAACAAAAACATTATATTCACCCTCCCTCCACTGCCACGTTGCCAGTTGTCCTCTGTAGCCAGTGCACAGTGGCTAATAGCTGACATCAGAGTGCACACCAAGGTGCATGACGTCACTGTCATTTGCTGCCCCTTGTCTCGACATCTTCAACGTCAGCTCCCAGATGCTGTACTTGCAGTGTATATCGCAATGCAAGGACCCAACGAGCCTCTGCACCACAATGCATTTCAGCTGGATCTGCATCCTTGGTGAGGACACAGATCCAGCTGAAGCAGGAGCTGGAGTCGGCGGACCCCTGTACCCTTGGGCGCGATCACGGCAATGACCCCTGTGACCACATTACTCCACTGGGTACCAGTATTTTGTTGAGTGCCAAAAGGGACAAAACATTTTTATAGATCCACGCATCATAACTGGACCCCACATCCATACATCAAGGTGGTGGGTGAGGACAGTCCAAAATTTGCTTTAGGGCCCATAATATCTTAGTTACACCCCTATATGTGAGCAGTCTGTAACCAAATAGCTGGGCTTTGAAGAATTATATAAGCCCACAGGTTGTGCTTCCCTGGTCTAAAAAAAATAAAATGACAGTGGAACTAAGTAGCCATTAACCATCCTAGACCACTGGGGATGAACCCATTGACCTCTTTAGTGCCTAAGGTTCTTTAATATTGGCAGATAAATTGATAGTAGTGAATCCTATCAACAATGCAGAAAGTTGGTTGACGCTTATTAACTTTCCATGCCACATTAGTCTCCCGCCCTCATACAGCTTACGTTATTGTCAGCAGCACTTACGCTATTTATAGGAGGAGATACAATTCTGAAGAACAATTTCTTATTATTGACATAAAAGGTCAGATAAACAACTATAAAAGCTAAATAAATCAATAATCATTTGATTTGTCCATGTATTGCTGAACATGTTTACATTGATGAAGTATGAACATGGTGTTTTGGGGATGATACAGTCATCCACTGGACAGGAGTATTATTTATTAGTGCAGAATTGCAGTGTTAGACCAGCGACATACTGAGCAAGAGGCATTTGAGATAATCACAAGAATCTTGCATACCACACCTGGCACGACCACCAGCTCTCTGGATAGGATCATGAAGCTGCATGTATTCTTATGGAGCTGAACACTCCTGCCGAGAAAGCTGGCGGTCATGCCAGGTGAGTAATGCGGGATTCATGAGTATCTCGCATGCGTCTCCTTCAGTATGTCTCTAGCCTTAGGCTCAGAGGAACAGTTGTGTTTTTTATTCTTTAGTACAGCTGGATCCTTTATTTCATCTCGCTTTGTGTTAGCGTAGACAAATCAGGCGGGGAGAGGGAGTGGGGGTCGGCGGACGACGGCTCGCCGTTTCGCAGCACTTGCCGCTTCAACGGGTCCAGTGGCAAGTGCTGCGAAACGGCGAGCCGTCGTCCGCCAACCCCCACTCCCTCTCCCCGCCTGATTTGTCTACGCTAACACAAAGCGAGATTAAATAAAAGATTTCTTGGCATCTAAAAGGGTGAGTGCCGCTTTTCTTTTTCTACTTGTGGATGAATCTTCATTTTCTCATTGAAGCGTGCAACACTTGCCAGCTGGAGGACACCAAGGTAGCTGTATACCTCCATAAATATACCTGTTGGTGCCCGGTGCCTATCCTTCTTACATTGAACATTAAATATATATATCTACTACATCCCTAAATTACAGCTACAAAAGGTTTGTGAGAAAGATTGGAAACACTTCCACACATAATTAAAGTCAGTTCTGATTAAACAAGGCTACAGAATGCAGATGGGTGATTAGGGCCAAATTCAAGACAGATGGTCTTTAGTCATAGATTTTGCTCATTTAAGCAGTTACATGCAAATTATAATCAGTGTTTTGTGTGATATGTATGGGATGTGTTGAAGTAGATGGAGAAAAATACAGAGTAAGTTCATTATACCACTGTTGGCAAACAGAGGCTGTTCATTGGTAAATCTTCCCATATACTCCTAGATTGTGGCGCTTATTAAAGGGGGGATTAAGGTTTAATCTTCTGAGTGGGATCAAACTCACCATTATCAATGGACTGCTGCACTTTTCTCCTAACTGCCCTATCCCTGATTGTTAATATAGGTGGCTATGCGGCAGTAAAATGAAGCAGTGTCCACATTGGATTGAAATCTAATATATACTTATCTGATTATGTTCACCATCCACTTCCGTCTGAATGTCTCCGAATCCCACTATCCAATTTGCCGACTGGAAGTACATCGGAAGCCATATTGGCACACCCAAGTGATGGGTCTCCCAATATGGCACTGACTGTCAGGAGCTTCACACCCAGCACTCCTGCCTGCACAACTGTCCGCACGCCCAACCGCCAGACATCTCTGCCCACCATCCGGACATCTCCGACCACCTGCCGGACATCGCCGCCTGACCACTGACACTGCCCAAAAGCCATCCCCACTGCACCACTGCACTCCACCTCCTCTTACAGCACTAGGAAAATCTGAGGCTCTGTCTGCGGTCTACACAGAAAAAGATGGGTTGCATGCGCCCGCTTGTGACAAATGGTACTGCACCCCATCTGCTTCTGCATAGGTCGAAGACAGAGCCTCAGATTTTCCTAGCAGCTGTCAGCGGTGGTGGTTGCAGACAGACACACACAATCATATACATGCATGCACACACACGCACACATATACACATACACACGCACACACATACATGCTCACACACAAACATACACACACATACAGACACATACACATACATGCACACACACATGCACATACACACTCATACATGCACATACAGATGTACATACATACATGCACACATACAGACACATACACATGCACACACACCCATACATGCATATAAACACACAGACATGCATACATGCTCACACATACAGACATATACACATACATGCACATACATACTTTGTGCACAAACACACACATGCATATATACACGCACATACATGCACATGCACACATACAGACACATACACATGCACACACAGATGCATACACGTGCATACACATAGACATACACATACATGCATACACACACATGCGCATACAGACACATACACAATACATGCACATGCACATGCATACACGCACACACATGCTCATACACTCACCCATACATGCACACACATGCATACACATACATGCAGATACACACACACAAATGCACATACAGACTCACACACTTACATGCACACATACAGACACATGCACACACGTGCCCATACATGCACATGCACACATACAGGCACATGCACACACACCCCATACATGCATACACACACTTGCATACATGCACATTAATGCACACACATACAGACATATACACATACATGCATTCACATATGCACATACACACATATATGCACATACACATGTATGCACATACATGAACACGCATATGCACACATACAGACACATACACATGCACACACACATGCATACACATACACAATTGTACACTGTCAGGAAAATCTGAATTCTTTCATTGTTTTAGAAGGCACAGAAGAGCTGACACCCTTGGTTTATAGGGAAATTTTGTCTATCTCCTCTTTTCTACCCCCAGTCAGGAATTTTTATGCCCCAGCCAATTCATAAAAGCCAGCAAGCTGGTTCTGTTTTTTTCCCTCCAGCATCCACACGATAATTTTTTGTTTACAGTTACAAACAATCATCGTTGAATTTAATAAGTCCCATTCATGCCACAAATACATAAATCATATTTTTGGAATACTTACATTTTTGGGAACACACTACCCCCTCTCTCATGTCTGGGACACTGTCAGGAACCTGGGAAATGAATTCTGACCACCAGCACATCACAGACATATCATATTTGGACTCAAAAAGCACCTAACATCACGTGGGAAAACATGATGTTCATATCGTTGACCTGGGAGCTTCCCAGCCAAAGATATGGAAAAATTGAGCTTTTGAGAATTGTGGAGATGTGTGTTTCTCCAAGAAAACTGCCTATATGTGAGGTCAGCAAAGTGAGAGTTCCTGGTTTAATGGCTCAAAGCATAAATCCAGAACGACCATTTTGGTGCCTTATTCCAGCTTAAACAAAGAACATTGCAACACTCTTATCACTGTGTGGCCGGAATCCTAACCTATTTCCGGGGTGCCTTCCCCAATAAATCTGCAACTGTCACCACATGGCACAGGTTTAGTCTTTCTTATTTTAATCCCTTTTATTTTAATAACTATTTATGCATATATGTAAATTGTATCTTTTGTAATATCTTTTATATCTTTTTGTAAACACTGACAACTTTCTGGAGTAAAACTTATAAATTACTAGTTTCGTTCTTCATGTTCTATGAACGAGCTGAATATGTTCCTCTTGCAAATTTACGTTATCAAACAGGTTACTGATCCACCTGAAAGAGATCAGTAGTGGCAGCATAATTTTTGTAGTTATGTGATATTGTGGGCTGAGCGTGACTGGTTTGAGGTATATATATGTTCCTGGCAGGAGCTATAGGCATATATACATCCCGTCACGTCATGTGACACAGTAGACGACATAAATAAGATTAGCTGCGCACCTTTGCTTATCCTCTGTCAATAACGTGTTTGGCCAGCAGGATAAGAGAGTGACATACGCATATACAGACATACATACATGCACATAAACACACATGCATACACGTGCACATACACATGCACATAAATGTACATACATATGCACAAACATGCATACATGCACAAACACGCACACATAAAGACACATACATGCACACATGCACATACACATGCACACACACACAAGTACACATACATGCACACACATGTTCATACATGCACACACATACATGCACACACATGCATACATACACATAGAGACAGATGCACACACACACTCACACAGACACCCAAACATGCATACACATACATGCACACACTTAAATACATGCACACACGCATATACATGCACAGACACACACACATACATGTACACATGCACACAAATGCATGCACACACAAGCATGCTCACACATGCACATATATACACACATGCACACACATACATGCACATACATATGCAGTCACACAGACACACATGCACACACATACACACACGGCTGCATCTTTGGACACTTGGGTATACAAAGATGGCGGCAGCATGGTGCATCACATCACCTCACCGCAATATTACAGTAATTACAGGATTAAATTGTAGAGGAACTTGGTGTGAGCTATAAAAGTGGATAGCTAGGTGTTTCAGTCTATTTATTTTATATGTAATAAAGTACTTCTCTCTGAGTGTGTTGTTTTTCTCTTCACTGAAAGTATTGCTAATGGCCGGCTGTTATACTGATGGCTGACATTTACAATAGGGCTTGATGTCAGCTGTCAAAAAAAGCTGACATCAACCCCTTTATTACTCAGTCTTCCACAACTACATGGGACCTGGAAGAGCGGGGTGACCACCAGTTTTGGTGTCTCTCATGGAGGCACAAATTCTGGGGTGGCTGCAGGCTGCAATTTTCAGGGTGGGGGCAGAGAATGTTTGGCCTTACCACACTGAGAATTCCAGCCCTCAGCTGCCTGGGTTACCTTGGCTGGCAATAGAAAATATGGTGTAGCCCACGCCAATTTTTTTTTAGTTATTCATTTAAATAATTTAAAAAAATAGGACTCACCTGTATTTTTCATTGCCAGCAAAGGTAACACCAGACAGGAGGGTTGGCATCTAGTAGCTGCTTGGTTTACCTGTGATGGCAATAAAAAATACTGCATAGCCCTGCACATTTTCTTACCAGGAAAATAAACACTTTATTATAAAAAACAAAAAATACATTTATTCACATACATTGAGGGCGGGGAGAGACCGCACAGGGGAAAGACAGCTGCCACCGAGCCCGTCCACATCGTCATGTCACCACCCTCCCAATGCGATAGCATCAGACCCACATCGTTGATCTAAATGTGGTTGCTAGGTTCTAATTTATTGAGATATAAAATACAGAACAAAACAGTTTTTAGCTCCGGAATGGAGTCTTTTCCCAGTCACTTGTCATGTATTTCAGTTGTCTGTCAGTCAGATGATGGTTTGGGCAGTCATTTGGCTGTATACTATGACATCCAACTCTACTATTAAGGCTGGAGTCACACTAGTGTGTGACTCGCACAAATGCAATGCAATGAAATCTCACATTTCACTCGGGCCCATGTTAGGCAACCAGGCAGCTGCAATTGTCTGCAAGTCTCGGATCACTCATACAAGCCTATGTGAAACATTGCACTGTGTCATGCCTCGATTTTGGGACTAGATTCGTTGTCCTCTTAGGGCCCTTTCACATCAGCCGCGTTTTTTTTCGCAGCCGCACCTGCCGCAAGTGCAAAACCGCACTTGCCGCACCTGCCGCAAGTCCCCCTATACTTTCTATGGGGATTACCGCAACCGCGCCGCAAGTGCAGCGGTTATGCGGCAATCGCGGCAGATGCGTTTTTTTCACCGCATCTGCCGCGATTTCAAATAAACGCTGATGTGAAAGGGCCCTTACTCTGTGGTCAGTTTCCTTCCCTGCTGAGCCATAGCATGGTCTAAGACTAACTGCTGTAGATTCTATTAGTCAGGTGCTCTCATTTGCTTATTTTGTCTCTGTCCTGTCACATCCTGGGTCACATCCTGGGTGAGACTATTTATATTCTACTTTCACCAGTCTTTTTTTGCTGGCTATATTTCTATGTAGATATCTGCAAAGGAGTTCCAGCCCTGCAGCTAAAGGATTTTGCCGGTTAGGCAGAGACAATTGTAGTATATTATCTGTGTATTTCTCATTGCATTCTGTATACCTCTTCCGTTTTCTGTTAGATTTTTAGGAGGCTACCCTTGCTTGCTTTGATTATTTCTCCTTTTTCCACCTGTGCACATGCTTTAAGTTTGCTTAACTTGGGTTTGTGGCTATCCCTGCACATATTCCTTATTTTAGTTAGTTGTGTGTAGCAACATCCTCTCAAGTTCCTCAAGAAGAATGAGAAACCAGGTAATGGCCTATCGGGGAGTCAGGTTCAAGTTGTAGTTTTTAGTTGTGGGGCTAAAGATATTCTAATCTACACAGGAACCAGATGGGTGTGGGTATGGCTATTGTGTGGCCGATATTTATTCTCTCTAAATCCATATTAGAGTTAATATGTCCATAACACCAGCTTTTGGAAGAGAGCAGGGGACAGGTGAGAAGAATTGTTTTGTTTAATGTGAATGTAAACAAACAATGGAAGAATGGAGGATATTACTGCAAAATGGAGACCAGAGTGGGGATATTACTACAGGATGATTGATTGGGACATTGCTACAATATGGGGACAGTACTACAAGATGGCTGCATTACTACAAAATGAGGATTAGGATGATGGTCATTGCGACTGTGGTGCCCCTGCGACCAGGCTGCCGCAGGGTGAACTGCAGCTGGACGAGGTAAGACGGTCAACTCAGAAAACACCCACAAACACATTGGCTTCGACCCTAAGCCAAGCCACTCTATGTCAGGCAAAGGGTGGCGGGAGTATAGCAACGTGTGAGTGGGAAGTAGGAGAGGACACGGACAACACTGGAACACTAAGTTGGGCGAGACAATCGTGTGAATCCCTGGAGGGTGGAGGAGTAGGGAAGCCTCCCCAACACAAAACACCCTTCAGCAGAGTACTGACTACTCAGACAGAAAGAACAACGGGCCCGGTGGCCTGCACCACTGATAGCCAGTCGGGAACCCAAGCTGAAACCGTTGAGAGACTGAGGGAGCCAGGTGATCCTGACCAACCCAGGTCACTGGTGGCTGGGCCAGAGAATCAGAATTCCGGCTCTGTAGATGTGGCTGGGAAGCCTACATGCCCCTAACCACAGGACACCCTGGCGGGGTGTGGGAGCTCTATAACCCGCGACCCAACTACTGCTACAGAGTAGGATAAAGCCATTGTACTAGGTAGGACTGGTGACCGAAAGAGGGGGAAGCATCACAACAAAGCCCGTGACAGCCAGACCGAACCTGTATGTGAGGACAGAGACAGAGTAAAAGGGCCTGAGAGGTACACTGAGGGGAATGATGCAGAGGAACCGTCCCAGCTGCAGTGAGAGCCCTGGTCCGGAATTGTGGTAAAAACCGGTCCATTGAGAACAAAAAGAGACTGTGACTGTGGAAAGCATTTTTAAGCTACTAGTAAAGTACCCGCTCAGCTCAGAGTGTGTGTAAGACTGTTATTGTGTGCAGGGGCCGTGGAACCTTCACCTGCAGAGCCGTCAACTAGCAAGCCCTACGTGTTGGCCGGAGGAGCTGATGAGAGAGAAGCCCACTGCCCTGAGCACACGATCCTTCCCCTACACCAGCATGGGGACAGCAAGCTCTACCCATGGAGGGCTCACCGTCTAGCTGCCACCACCATCCCTGTCCCCCAGCACCCATCACGGCAGCGTTGGCCCATTGGCCACACACCACGGGTGGCGTCACGAAAAATCCATAAACTTCATTCACTTTTTATTGCCGCACCTAGGACAACAGGACTGGGCAACAGCACCCTGACACCCCAGAGACGCGATAGCCCGGTCCCCAGTACCCCGGTCCTTGGGGGTGCGACACTACAAGATGGAGACAAATCTGCAAGATGAGGACCAGGGTATGGACATTACTACAAGATGGGGATCAGGATGTGGGACATTACTGTAAAATGGGGATATTACTGCAAGATGGGGACCAGGATTAGGACATTATTGCAAGATGGGGACAATACAAGGTAGGACATTACTATATGATGGGGACCAGGATGGGGGACATTACATTACTATCAGATGGGGACCAGGATGGGGGGCAGTACTGAAAGATGAGGACAAGGATAGAGACAATACTAGAAGATGAAAAACCAGGATGAAGACATTACTAAAGATGAAGACCAGGATAGTGGACATTACAACAAGATTGAGATATTACTGCAAGATGGAGACCAGTATGAGGACATTACAAGGGATGGGGGACAGGGATCAGGACATTACTGCATGACAGGGTCATTATTACAAGATTGGGACTAGGATGGGGAACATTACTACAAGATCAGAATTGGGATGAAGACATTACTATAAGATGGGGACCAGGATAGGAACATTACAACAAGATGAAAAATTAGGATGGGGATATTACTTCAAGATGGGGACATTACCACAAGATAGGACATTACTACAAGATGGGGACCAGGATGAGGACAATTACTACAAAATGGGGACCAAGATGGGTTCATTACTAAAGATGAGGACTGGGATAGTGGACTTTACAATGAGATTGAGATATTACTGCAAGATGGGGACCAGGATGAGGACATTACTAAGAGTTGAGGACAGGCATGGGGACATTACAGCATGATAAGTACATTACTACAAGATGGAGACTAGGATTGGGGCCACATGATCAGAATCACGATGGAAACATTACTGCAAAATGGGGACCAGGCTAGAGTCATTACTAAAGATGAGGACCGGGATAGTGGACTTTACAACAAGATTGAGATATTACTGCAAGATGGGGACCAGGATGAGGACATACTAAGGGATGGGGGACAGGGATGGGGAGATTACTGCATCATTTGGAAATTACTAAAAGATAGGGACTAGGATGGGGACATTACTAAGGGATGGGGAACTGAGATCGGAACATTACTGCATGATGGGGACATTGGTACAAGATGGGGACTAGGATGGGGAAATTACTACAAGATGGGAATCAGGATGAAGACATTATTATAAGATGAAGATGAGGATGGAGACATTACAACAAAATTAAAACCAGGATGGGGACATTACTACAACATGAGAACCTGGATAGTGGACTTTACTACCTGAAAGGGATATTATTGCAAGATGTGGAACAGGAAGGGGACCTTACTAAAGGATAAAGGACAGCGATGGGGACATTACTGCCAGGTGGGGAGACTACTACAAGATGGAGACTAGGATGTGGGATCAAGATGGGGGACATTAGTATAAGATAGAGACTAGTATGAAGGACATTACTATAAGATGAGGACCAGGATTACTATAAAATGGGGACCAGATGGGGGACATTACTACACGATGGTGACAAGGATAGGGACAATACTACAAGATGAGAAACCAGCATGGCGACATTAATACAAGAAGGGGAAAAGGATGGGGACATTACTACAAAATGAGAACCAGTATGGGGCATTACTAAAAGATGAGGACCAGGATAGTGGATTTTACCCAGGCAAGTTTGAGACTCCTGCATTAGACCACGGATTGATAAATAAGCCTCTGTGGAGCATTATCTGAACTCTGGTCATCTCTATTAAGGTCTGGAGAATAAATATAAGCATAGAAAGATCTGCAGTGCCAACAATGAATCAAAATGTTAGCATGTATGAAAAAAAAATAATCATAAGAGAAATTGACATTAATCGTGTGCTGATATTGCTTTACAGCCTATGATATTGTCACGATTGTTCCACTCAGTGTGTCTTTGATGCAATGAGTGATAGTTTGCTGTACTATGGAATCATTGCTGTGCTGAGGCGTCAGATTTGTAAGTGACAGCTTAGCTGTCCAATCTTATACTGGGAGATGCTGGGCTTACTCAGGAGTTTCCTGTACACTATGATTGCCCAGCTACTTAGCTGAGGAATACACTAAGACAGGAGTCACATTAGCGCATGACTCGTGCAAGGATCGCATTGCACTGCCTGGAGCAGCCGGCGGCTCTCCTGACTAGAGCGTGACAGCTTCATGTAATTCTATGCAGTTGTCACACTTCAAGTCAGGAGAGCTGCCAGCCAGTCAGGGCAGAGCAATGCGATCCTTGCACAAGTCATACGGTAGCGTGACTGAAATCTCAAGGAACAACCAGTGAAATAGGGCCTTATCTGGAAAAAATCAAGGATGCTGAATTTCAGAGTGCTCACTTGATAGTGGTTGTGTACCATCAACAACAGGAAATTGCTCAAAGATGTGGTTGCTGTGGCCCCTCAGATTGCAGAGATGGGAAACAGAATATGAAGGGTTAAAATCTGTGAAGTTGGGTGGATTTTCTAGGTTGTAGGTCAGGGTTAGCAGCAGGGGCTGACTGGCGACGCAAACCCTGGGTGGCAATATTTTTCCGCCAGCCCTTATGTGAGGACCGGGGGGGGGTGCTGTCGGAAATTTTCGGCGGCCCATCTCAGGGGCCTGCCAGCCCTTAAATGAGGACCGAGGGGGGAGGTGTCCACCCCTGGTTAGAAGCACGGACAGGAGGCAATTATAGTAGAGCTGGAATAGCTAAAAGCACTACATATAGCAGAGTCAAATGTGTGGTCCTAATGGTGAAATCCCAAAACTATGCTGCTAACAGAGAACAAGAGCTGCACACACAACCAGGAGACATCTACTGCACTGTGAGAACATTAGGGATGATACATGATGCACTTGAGAAGGGTCCAAGTGGCTGAGGCAAAGATCATGAACCTGGTGCAGCAGGGCCACACACAGGGGCGTAACTACAATAGGTGCAGGGGTTGCGATCGCATCCGGGCCCTGCAGCCTAGGGGGCCCCAAAAGTCCCTTTGACCCATAGAAAAAGACTAATATTATTAAAAATTTGCAATAATTGGGGGCCCCATTGGAGCTTTTGCATCGGGGCCCCTGGGCTTGAAGTTACCCCACTGGCCACACAGCTGAAGACTATAGTTCCAAGCTCACGCAGTGGCACCCTCTGAAGTTCTGTGGAATGATGCAGCTCTCAGATGCCAGTTTCCTAGAGGCCTTCTGGATGCCCTTAAGGCTTGCAAGAGATGTCCAAAGCAATAATAAAGGATTTGGGGGTATGAAAAAATTAAAAGAACAGTCAAAGATGTTATAGAATTTTAAAAATGGTGAAGTGATAAAAAATTATGTTTAGAAGACCGAACTTTTAAATTCCTACTTTGCATCTGTTTTCTCTCAGAAAGTAAATGTAACATCAACTGATCTTCACTGTACTATTGAAGGAATGGAAGATTCCAGGCTATCTATAAACATATAAACAGCTAATATAAATTCATTCAAGGCTCCAGGTCCAGATGAATTACACCCCAGGGGTACTGAAGGACATAGCAGATGAAATTTTTGAAACACTCTCCATAATATTTGCTACTTTTTGGAGAGCAGGAGTCCAAAAAGACTGGAAAAGAGCAAATGTTGTCCCTGTCTTCAAAAAGGGGAAGAAGGTGAACCCAGGGACCTATAGACCTGCCATCTATACCAGGAAAGGTCATATGCAAGTACCTGGATGAGAATGAAGTGATTAACCAGAGCCAGCATGGTTGTGTAACTAATAAGTCGTGTCAGACTAACTTAATTTCCTTCTCTGAAAGAATCATTGACTTGGTGGATCAGGGAAATGCAGTAGATATAGTATATCTTGACTTCAACAAAGCATTTGACAAAGTGTCTCATGCTATCCTTATTGAAAAACTGACTATGTGTTTAATAGACAAGGCAACTGTTAGGTGAATTGATGCCTGGCTTAGTGGTTGGATCCGGTGGGGTCATAAATGGCTGCACATCCAATTGGAAGAATGTCTCAAGTGGGGTATCACAGGGCTCTGTCCTGGGCCCAGTGTTGTTCAACATCTTTATAAATGAGTTCATAGGAATTGTTAGTAAACTGATTACATTTGCTGATGACACAAAGCTAAGAGGAATGGCTAAGACTAGAGAAAAGAGAGAGGATTCAAAAAGATCTAAACAAATTAACACAATGAGCAGCAAAAACAGTATAGTTTTTAAACAAAAATGCAAAGTCTTACATCTTTACAAGAAAAATGAAAATAGCATATGCAGAATAGAAGGAATAGGGCTAAGCAACAGCACATGTGAAAAAGACTCCAGTATATGAATAGATCACAGACTGAACGTGAGTCAACAGTGTGATGCAGCAGCAAAAAAGGCAAACACAATTCTGGGATGTATTAACAGACCTCTTTGGTCAGACCTCATCTAAAATACTGTGTCCTGTTCTGGGCACCACCTTCTATAAAATATATCAACAAAATGGAGCAAGTTCAGAGAATAGTGACCAGAATGGTGACTGGTCTACAAACCATGTCCTATGAGGAACCTTTACAGGATTTGGAAATGTTTAGCTTGCAAAAAAGAAGACTGAGAGGAGGCTTAATAGCTGTATACAAATATATCAAGGGCTATCACACAAGAGGGATCAGCTTTATTCACATTTGCATAAGGAAACACTAGAACCAATGACATGGAACTGAATGGGAAGAGACACAGATTAGATATGAAAAAACACTTTTTGACAGTGAGGGTGATCAATGAGTGGAACAGGCTGCCATGAGAGATGGGGAGTTATCCAATGGAAGTCTTCAAACAGAGGTTGGACAGACATCTGTCTAGGATGATTTAGTGAATCCTGCTTTGATCAGGGGGTTAGACAAGATGACCCAGAAGTATTCTTTCAACTCTACCATTCTATGATTCTATGTATGATTTAATAATTTTGTTTCTGCTTGTGAAACTTGCGCACTCACTAAGGTTTTTCATAGTTGGCTAGGGAATTGGCTCCATAGCCAATTCCAGAAGGAATGTGGACATGAATTTCATTACAGATATGGTTTTGTCGTGTGGAAAAACTGTTATTTAGGTGATACTTGACCAATCCAGTAAACAGACCCAATTCTTTCCATTTACCTAATGCCAACAGACTTTCCAGGTTGTTTATCAATCATCTGGTAATGCCAACAGACTTTCCAGGTTGTTTATCAATCATCTGGTATGATTGCATGGAAGCACTCTGAGCATAGTATCTGATAGGGGGTGCAATTTGTCTTCAAATTGAGGAGATTGTTTCGTAACAAATTGGGGATTGATTTGCCATTTTCCTCTGCTTACCATCCTGAGACTAATGATCAGACAGAGAGGACAAATCAGCTATTGGTGCAAATTTTAAGTTGTTTCATTGCAGTTTGTGAGAAAGACTGGTTTTAATATTTACCTCTTGCTGAGCTTGCCTCTAACAGTCAAGTCAATCAGTTCACTGGATTCTCACCTTTTTTTTGTAATTATGGTTTTCATCTTCATTTTGGTGAATTTTCTAGATTGAGTTCTGGGTGTTTGTAAGTAGAGATGGCCATACAGAAACTCAGAGATGTTTGGTGGGAGGTTAATAAAATATTGGGGTGGCTCAAGTTCATCAAAATATGGAAGGCTGATAGGAGGTGTTCGCGGTTCCCCGTCTTCAAGGTAGGAGATAAGGTTTGGTTATCTTCTGAAAATATTAAGCCGAAGAAGTCATTGATGAAGTTGGGTCCTAAATTTATTAGCATGTAAAAGGTTTTGGAGGTAGTCAATCCGGCTTTACATTAAAACTTCGTCAGTCTCTCATATCTCTAATATTTTTTACAGATCCCGGTTAAAAGGATTTATTCCTTCAGTGCTGTCTGCCTTGTCCCCGTCTCCTCCTGTTTCTGTTGAAGGAGGTTTAGAGTACGAGGTGCAGAAGATTGTGGATTCTCGTATTGTGTGAAATTTCCTTCAATGTCTGGTTCATTGGCAGGAATATGCAAGGGATACCAAACAGGAGATCCTGGGTTCTGGGTCATTCTGTGAAGGCCAATTGTATGGTCAAGGCCTTCCATCGTAGCCTTCCTGGGAAACCTGGGCTCCCATTTGCCCCCCTAGTAGAGGGGGTGCTGCCATGATTCCTCCACTCAGTGTGTCTTTGACAATTTGCTGCACTATGGAATCAGGGTTGTGCTGAGCTCAGTGATTGCTCAGCTTCGTAGCCGAGCAGTTAGTCCTTTATCTCTGACAATCATAGCATTTTGCTTATTGGGGCTTGTTGGTTCTGTTTATCTGTACTCTAACTTCTGATCAATGGCTGCCAGACCTTGGATCTCCTGTGACCATCCATTTGCCTTGTCCTTTTGCTTTGATCTGCTATAATCCTGGTATTCTGACCCTGGACTGTGACCTCACTATTTGTCCATTCCCTTAGTCCTTGAGGTACTCTCTTGGTATCTAACCCTGGAATGCATGTGCAATGGCCGTAAGGGCCTGGGGTACTCGACCAGCCGGGTGTAGTCAGGGGGATGTCATGGTGACAGTCCCGGTGGTCTTGGCCCTGAAAGAGCATGAAAAGGGGGATATTTACAAGGGATAAAAGTCTTTATCATGAACACCACCTGTGGTGCCTGGTCAGGGATGACCAGCATTGCTGTTTGGACCCCAGGGGATAGATGTTGTACCAGCTTGGATAAAACACTCCCCACAGTGGGCCCCCAGGGTTTGGTATTAGAGTCTATGTGGATGATGGTGGTAGTTGTGGGTGCAGAGAGGCACAGAAGGAGTGGACAGACAAAGGGATTGCAGTTCTTACCAGGTTCCTTTACTGTTGGTCTTTTCAGTGCAGACCCAGCCTGGTACTGTGCTCTTCTAGATCGCGGTTTGGCCAGCCCTCAGACAACTTAGGGACACTCTACTGAGACACCCTTTATAAGACATTCTATGCTGCCCTTTTCTGCGCTGAATCTTCCCTCCTTCTCCTGTCCTGCGCCTTTGTGCTACTAGTCCAAGGCAGGCGACTGCAGGCCCTGTTGAATGACGGCATGTACACGGGTTGGCTACTGCACATGCAGTCCAGTAGCCTCCGGTTTCTTGGCTTGAGCATGCAGTTTCTCACCAGATTAAGGCCAGTCCCCTCATGCAGCTAGTTCCTCTACCAACGACCTGAATGGTGATTGTAGATTCAGGGTCCCTCTGGACAGGGTTCCATGGCAACCTCACTCACTCCGCCCCAGATCTAGCCTCCCCTAGAACTCCATCTTGCTGCTCACTCTTCACTGTTCTGTCTCAGACTCACTAACTCCTCCTCCCACCCCCTAGACCTACTCCTCCCTCCAGCCAGAGGATTGGCTGCTCAAGTATGAGCCTCTTCCACCCAGAATCTCCCTGGCCTGAAGTTTGGATGTTGGTATTGGGTGTGTGGTGGTGTGTCTCAGCTTTGTGTTCCCAGCTTACCTGTGGGCAATGGCACCATACCTGTGGACTAGGTGCAGTACCACTGTGGCGACCAAGATGCAGGGGCGCCACACTTGACTGCTCTGCCTCACAAGTTGTGTAGTGACTAGAGTCACAATTATGGTTTGAAGGGATTATATATAAATATTCACAAGCTGCCGTAGATTTAATAAAAAAAATTAAAGGAACACTACCTGCCTATCCCTTCTTTAGACAATCCAGAAAATATACTCCAGCTTTGTCCCTTTTGTTCACATGCATCTGACATGTGACTGCTTTAGGGATCTCATGCTGTCTTACTGGCATCTTCTTAAAAAGAAATCAATTACCGTAAGTTGTTACATCAAAACACAAGCTTTTTGATAACCCCCAAATTGTGAACACAGCAGTCTGGAGTATTAAAAATGAAACTCTAATGTAATGCATGCACACAGTAACTCAACCTACAGGATAGTGATTATAGCTTAGGTTTAGTATAAAGGGTGTTAAGAAGCATCTGTACAAGATAAGTTATACAATGCATTTACCTAAAGGTTGGTTTCACACTACGATTTTGTGGAATCCGATGCTGTCCGATAGAAATTGGGCAGCATCGGATCCGGATTTGGCCCCATGTCACCCTATGGTGATCGGACCAAATCGGATGTGCACTACATGGCATCCGATTTGCGTCCGATCCGATTTTGTCCAATTTCTTTCCTGTGCAAAAATCGGAGACTGCTCCGATTTTTGCATCCGAATCAAAAATCGGATAGAATCGGATCTGACAGATCGGATGGCAATTATGCCAAATCCGATCCAATTCTATTAACATGGGGCCCTATGGAGCAGTCTCCTCGGACCCAATTTTAGTGTACTGAGCATGCTCAGTACATGCTCAGTACACTAAAACTATTGTGTGCCGCCTAATTTAACTTCCACAATGTATATACATACATTGTGGAAGTTAAATATAAGTCAAATCAAGTGTTTAAAATAAAAAATCTTTATTCTCACCTTCCAGCGCTCCCTCGGAGTCTCCATCTGCAGCCGCTCGGTAACAGGACCTGTGATGATGTCAGAAACCGATCAGCTGATCGGGTCACATGAGCAGTTACCACGGTAACCGCTCATGTGACCCGATGACGCTTCTGACATCATCGCAGGTCCTGTACACCCAATCGGAAGCTGATGGAGACGCCGAGGGAGCGCTGGAAGGTGAGAATAAAGATATGTTATGATGGAATAACAGGAGAGGGGACAGGAGAGGGGACAGTAGGGGGACTGTAGGGAGACAACAGGGGGAGAGCAGGGGGAGAACATGGGGACAGCAGGGCAAAACAGGGGGACTGCAGGGGACAGCGAGATGACAGGAGGCAGAGAGGAGGGGGAGCTAGGTGACAGGAGACCAAACATCCTGCAAATATCGGAATCCGAATGCCTATTTGGCATCCAATTGCAGGGATCAGTTTGGATCCGATGCTGTCCGATTTTCATCGGACAGCATCGGATTTAACAAAGTCATAGTGTGAAACTAGCCAAAGAGTAACTAACATATTGATCAGCCTTTGCTGATCAGCCTATGATTCTTTGTAATATACTTTATTACCTTGTCTTGCTTTTTTTCTCTCAAACACCAAGATGAAAGTGCTGTGATGTGAAACATGCTCTCCATGTGTGAACTCTGGTCAGACAGTGAGAGTGTTTGTAAATAGTGTTTGAGAATGGATTTTTTTTGTCAGCACAGCAGTTCAAAGCAACGTCTAAAGGAACATGAAGAAGGTAGATAGAACAGCACTTTCAGCTTGTTGTTTGAAAGACAAGGAATAAGGAAATTTACAAAGCTTCATAACTTTTCAAAGGCTGATCAATAATGAAATAAAAATAAAAAAAAATAAAGGATGGTTACTCTTTTAAGTACTCAGGGTTTTACAAACAACACATCATATATTTATAATTAAAAAGCCACAAGGAAATACAATTCACAGCAGACAAGGTAACAGTAGTTATCAACTCAGGCTACAGAACCTAATGCACTAACAGGATGCAGCAGTGTCCCTAGATTTAGGTGGAGACAACACAGGTGTAAAATATTGAAGAGAAATCCACTCACAACCTACTAATTCCTTGCAGCTTTGCTATTAATTTTAGTATAGGGACTCACAAGAGGACATTGACACAAGTTCTAAACATGTGTAGTTAGGCAAAAATATCGACCAATTCCTCATATTTAAATTATCAATGTTGGCCTTGTAAACTAGGGTGTCTGCACTGGTGGGAAGCACTTATCTAGTGCTAATAGCTAATAGTATGGGCGTCACTTATAGGCTGTAAGACGGACACTGTGCAGTACATGTGAGTGACCTGTGTTCTACACATGCCTTATCCATGTGACATTCTAATAATAAGCAATTAGTAAGTTGTATGTGGTTATAAGTATTTTGCACCTGTGTTGCCCCCACCTCCATCAAGCAGAGATGCTGCTGCATCGTATAGTGCAGGGGTAGGGAACTCCAGGCCTCCATAGTTGTAAACAGGTCATATTTTAAGGATTTTCTTAGTATTGCACAGGGGTTGGAATCATCAGCAGTGCAGGTGATTATATTATCACCTGTGCAATACTAAGGAATTCCTGAACACCTGCACTGTTTGCGGCTCTCAAGGCCTGAAGTTCCCTACCCCTGGAATAGTGCATTCGTTTCTGTGACCTGGCCAGGTAAATACTGTTACCTTTTCTGCAATGTTACGTCATGTATTTACTTTAAAATATTAGACCCATCTTGCAGTGTGGCACATTATAACATTATACCCAGACTGAGAAAATTCTCATCACCCCTACTGAGCTTTTATGGGTAAGGGTGTCAAATGTCATAATGTGCATGGAAGAGATTAATGCAGACAATAATGATACAGCTAAAAAATAAAAAGGCACCCTCATTCATAAGTCTCTATTAACCCCTTTATAGCCCATCCCAGGGTGTTTTCACCCAAATGACCAGGTCATTTTTTTCAATTCTGACCAGTGTCACTTTAAGATGTAATAACTCTGGAACGCTTCAATGGATCCCAGTGATTCTGAGATTATTTTCTGTGACATATTGGACTTTATGTTAGTGGTAAATTAAGGAAGATTTTTGAATTTTTATGCCTTTAAACCAAACAGTTATGTCATACAAAATAGTTAATAAATAATATTTCTCACATGTCTACTTTACATCAGCACAATTTTGGGACTAGAAAATTATTTTGTTAGGAAGTTAGACGGGTTCAAAGTTCATCAGCAATTTCTAATTTTTGCAACAAAATTTACAAAGCCATTATTTTTTAGTCACCACATCACATTTGAAGTAAATTTGTGAGGGCCACATGACAGAAAATACCCAAAAGTGTCACCATTCTAAAAACTGCACCCCTCAAGGTACTCAAAACCACAATCTAGAAGTTTGTTAAACCCTTAAGGTACCGTCACACGTGGCAATTTTGCAAGCAATTTCACTGGCAATTTGCTGGTTGCAGTGAAATCATGGATACATGGTTCTGTTTTGTTGCCGTTTAGAAATGGAACAATGTGTCCATGATTTCACTGCAACCAGCAAATTGCCAGTGAAATTGCTTGCAAAATTGCCGTGTGTGACGGTACCTTTAGGTGCTTCACAGGAACTAAAGCAACGTGGAAAGAAAAAATGAAAATTTAACTTTTTTCTCAAAAATGTTACTTTAGCCACAAATTTTGCATTTTCACAAGGGTAACAGAGGAATATGGACCCTAAAATTTGTTGTTCAATTTCTCCTGAGTACACCGATACCCCATATGTGATGAAAAACTGCTGTTTGGGCACATGACAGGGTTCGGAGGAGAAGAGCTGCATTTGACTTTTCAAGAGAAAAATTGCCTGGAATCATTAGCTGATATCATAAAAAATATACAAAGGAGACAAAGAGGCGCAGATTGTGCCCTATCACTTATGACAGGTAGAGGTGGACCCAATGGGTTGCTTGCTCACCTGGTCAGGTTGTGATCACCCACAACTGGCTTAAATGCCTGAGATCCAGCTGCTGCTGGACCCACACCGCCACGTGTACCGTGGGAAAAGATCCAGAAATCTAAACAGGAGTGGTGCCTCTTGTCCGCGCTGCTGCCCGAAATGATGCACAAGAAGACGATGCTTGTATTGTACTGCTCCTTTATTCTACCGCTCACCAATGCGTTTCGGTGAAAACCTTGCACCTTTCTCAGGTTTACATTCCATCTCATGTAACCCTGAGGAAGGTGCAAGGCTTGCACCAAAACGCGTTGGTGAGAGGTCGAATAAAGGAGCAGTACGATACAAGCATCGTCTTCTTGTGCATCATTTCGGGCAGCAGCGCGGACCAGAGGCACCACTCCTGTTTGGATTTCTAGCTAATATCATGTCACATTTGGAGAGCCCATGATGTACCTAAGCAATAGAACTCCCCCACAAGTGATACCATTTTGGAAACTAGACCCCTCAAGGACCTTATCTAGATGTGTGGTGAGCACCTTGAACCCCAAGATGCTTCACAGAATTTTAGAACATTGAGCCGTGAAAATAAAAAAAATCACATTTTCTCCACAAAAATGTTCCTTGAGCTCAAAATTTTTTTTTTCTCATAAATGATGTTTATTATGTATTTTTCTCACATAAACAATTGACACTAATACAAATAATGCACATACAACATATTCTAACACAGAAAAAGGGGAAAGGAAGGGGAAGGGAAGGGAAAAGGATAATGGGTAATATCCCAAGTGTTATTGCAAGAAGGTCAACCGGTGTGTCTCATTTTAGTAGGCCACGGTTTATAAGTGCAACTCCATGTGGTAGCGTCCAGAAGGTTTTGCATGAAGTAGCCTCCGCAGAGACCGAAATTGTCTATCGTGTCTCGAGTCGAAGCTTTGTTTCCCTCTTTGTTACTAAAGGCTCTCAACGGGAGTCTCAAAGCTGAGTTCATATAAGGCGCCTCGAAGCCAATTGTTCAAGTTATATATTAGGGATGAATCACCGACAGGATATTCCCCGTTAATCAAGTGAAAACGTAGTAAACTTTCATAGTCAACCTATAAGGGTCATGAAGGTGAGGGGAACTAGAAAGGGTTGATTAATTATAATGGTAATAAACGAATAGATAGAAGAAGAAAAGTGAGTAGAAGGAGGAAAAAAGGTGAGAGGGGGGTTAGAGGAGAGGGTATAGGAGGATATGAAGAGGGGAAGGAGAAAAATAGAGCCACCGCCACACAGGGAGCGGTAGACCAAAATAGAGCTAGCCGTATCTGGTCGGTGAAGCAAAAGTAGTGGAAAGTGTAGTCTGTGCCGCCCCCGGGCCCGAAGTCCTCATGTCATGAAACATAGACCGAGGAACACAACATGGGTTCCTATAGCGGGGGTCGTTGGGCCAACGGGTGTGTCTCCCATAAATCCCAAGCCTCGGACACGTAACGCCGTGCACCGTAATCCAGCGCTAGGTAATACTCATGACAAAAGATTGAATTTATTTTGTCAGTGAGGTCACTCATAGTCGGGGGAAGAGGTTGTTTCCATTTAGAGGCGATACAGATCCTGGCTGCTGTCAAAACATATGTCAACATCCGACGTAACAACGGAGGGTACGCCATGACCCCCACATGTAGAACCGCAACTTGTGGCTCCAGTGGGATCTTCGTCTCCGTGACCGAGTCCAAAAGACCCGACACTAGCAGCCAGAACTGTGCCACCTTAGGACATCCCCACCACATATGGGGCAAATCTCCCTGCATTCCACATTTCTTCCAGCACTGCGACGACGCTCCTTTGCCAAATCTCGCTAGTTTCGTCGGGCTGGTGTACCACCTTAAGTGGATTTTTTTGAGTACTTCAACATGGTTAATGCATCTGGATGCTTCTCTCACACAGTGTATAGCGTCCTCCCAATCCTCGTCTGTCGCCCTGAATGAGAGGTCTTGCTCCCATCTAACAGCGTAGGATAGTCTCAGAGATGCGTCACTGTCAATCAAGTCTGAATACAGGGCTGACAACGATTTCATTGGTCTGGGATTTGATGTCAGGGAGCGTCGCAACGCAGAGGGGGCCCCCGGAGGGCTCAGGTCGTGAGAGAACGCTGGGGAGCGCACGAAGTGCACAATCTGATGGAAGTGTAAGAAAGTAGTTTTAAGGTCCGGGTATTTGTGCAGCCATTCCCCCAGAGCTAGCATTCTATTACCCTGTAAGAGGTCCGCGAGGGTTTTAGGGCCCGCGAGTCTCCAAGGCGACACCGAAAATGTAGGTATCAACCAACAGAACGCCTCCAACGGGAAGTCTCCAGGAGGGATCTTGGTCCACTCTCCCGCAATGAGCGGTGGACTGTTAGTATTTCAGTAATAGTACTAAGAAAATCAGTGTCTGCTAGGCGACTCACTGAGTTCGCCGCCAGGAGAGATCGCAAGGAGCCCTTCCCCAGCGAACCTTCCTCTATCAACTTCCATCCCTGGGAATCCTCATTGTGCCACCACTTCCCCGCCGCCTCCAAAACCACCGCTTTCCTGTATTTCTCCACATTCGGTACCCCCATCCCTCCTTTTGTCAGATGGCGATACAGTAGGGAACCCTTAACCCTCGCCGGTGCCGTCCCCCAAACACACCTAAAAATCATGCTCTGAAGGCGTAGTAGTTGCTTCTTGGAGAAGCGAATCGGGACACACCTGAAGAGATACAAAATTTTAGGAAGCCACAACATCCTCACCGCCTGGATCCTGGCCACCCACGACATGGAGTCTAGTGGAAGTTCCGAAAGGGCTCCTCCCAGATCGACTATAAGGCGGTCCATGTTTTTTTTCGCCACATGTTTAGAGGGACACAGAATGATTCCCAGATATGGTATGCCCGTTACCGAGTATTTAAACGGGAACGAGGCGGCGAGGACATTCATGTCTTTGTCTGATAGTCCGATAGGTAGTATCACAGACTTAGTTGCGTTGAGCTTATAGTATGATGTTTGTGCAAAACATTCAAGTCTCTGTACAATCCCCGGGAGAGAGGAAATAGGATCTTCCGTAACCACAATGACATCATCGGCATACAAACCGACTACATGCTTATGTCGTCCCATCACAATTCCGCGATCGTCGGGTCCGCCCTCAGAGATATCGCCAGTGGTTCCATGACCAAAGCAAAGACCAATGGCGATAGGGGACATCCTTGGCGGGTGCCATTGGTGATACGGAAGAGCCTGGACTTATATCCAGAGGACATGACTCTTGCACACGGGTTTGAATAAAGCCCAAGAATCGCTGTCGAGATAGGGCCCGTAATGCCGAAAGCCGAGAGGACCTCCCTAAGATATCCCCAGTGTACCCTATCGAACGCCTTCTCGGCATCTAAAGACAAGAATACACTGGGGGCACCTCTCCTCTCCGCTACCTCTATCAGGTCCAGCATTCTTCTTGTCCCGTCATTCGCTTGTCTATTCTGCACAAACCCAACTTGGTCATGATGTACCAGTAGAGGGATCACACTGCTCAAGCGAGTGGCCAAAAGTTTGGCGTACAGCTTCAAGTCTGTGTTTAAGAGTGAAATGGGTCGAAAATTCTCCGGACGATCTTGGGCCTTTCCTGGTTTGGGTATTGTCGATATCGTGGCTTCCAGTGCACTTTCGGGGATGCATCCCCGCGCCTGCCACGTGTTGAAAAGACGGAGGAGATAAGGCGCCAGGATCTGACCGTAGAGCCCATAATACTCATTAATCAGTCCATCAGGACCAGGTGCTTTATTACTCTTCAGTCCCTTCAGAACCCCATGAACTTCAATCTCAGTAAAGGGGGCATTAAGAGAATCCAGTGAATCAGCTGAGAGAGTGGGGATGTCGAGGGTCTTTAGAAAGGTGCATATGGTCTCCGTGGTGGGCTGAGGAGTCTGCGGGTCAGTGCGGAGGTTGTACAGTCGTTCGTAGTACGAGGCAAAAACCTCCACTATTTCTGAGGGGTTTCCAACCAGATTCCCCCCCTCTTCTCGTATAGCCGTCACCATCCCCTTCGCCGTTTTCTTTTTTAATCTGCGGGCCAACAATTTGCCAGCACGGTCTCCAGCCACATAATATCTGGTACGAAGTTTTCTGAGCCCAGTCTCATGTTGTTTAAGAAGCAGCGCTCGGAGATCGTTGCGAAGTCGTTTTATCTGCGATATAAGCGCACAGGACGGCGACAATTTGTTAAGTGCCTCCAAACGAGACAATTCCGCTGTCCAGTCTTTAAGAAGACGTTCTCTGTGACGCTTCGCAATTGATGCTTTTTGTATACACAAACCTCGCATCACCGCCTTGTGCGCATACCAAAGCACATCGTCGGGAGTTTGGTCTACATCATTCAGGTCAAAGTATTCCTTCAGTGCCTTGCCAAGGTCATCAGCTACTTTCAAGTCAGTCAAGAGACCCGCATGCAGCCTCCAAGACCTCGAAGCTCCACCCCCGACGTCTAGATCCATCTCCAGCTCGATCGGGGCATGGTCCGACCAAGTGATCAGACCAAGCCTCGATGAGCTGCACCTATTCAGGGCTACATCATTGAGCAGAAACAAGTCTATCCTGGAATAGGATTTGTGCGCCGGGGAGAAGAAGGAATAGTCCCTCTCCTCCGCGTGTTGGTATCTCCAGACGTCGTGGAGGTGAAACTCCCGGCACAGATCTCCAAATGAACTCCTACCTCTTGATAGAGGGGATGAGGAATCAATGCGGGGCTCCATCACCGCATTGAAATCGCCGCAAATGATGAGCCTCCCTTCCACCTCTCCTCGAATGCGGCTGAACAAATGTCTCAGGAATTTCGTTTGCCCCACATTGGGGCTGTAAGTCGTAACTATCGTGTAACGGGTTCCCCCAATGTCGCACTTAATACCTAAGAATCTCCCCGCATCATCAGTGAAGGAGGAAATGAAAGAAAACTGTATCTTGTGGCTGACAAAGATGCAGACCCCTGCCTTCTTTTTAGGAGCATTTGCAAAAAAACTATGTGGATAGTCTGGGTGTCGGAGCCGCACATTGTCGGCCTCGAGTAGGTGTGTCTCCTGAAAGCACAGATAAGAAGGAAAAGAAGCGCACATAGAGTAATACCTTCGGGTTTGATGGTCACACGGACTCCCACAATACAGACTCACCTGGTCTGGTTGTGAATGGTCACAACTCCCTTGGACAAGCACGTAATTTCTCCAAGTGGATCCTGAAAGTGGATCCTGAAAGCACAGGACATCCGCCCCAGAGGGCTTGGCCTCCCTCCATAGGAAAGATCTTTTGGCGGGGGAGTTGAGACCATTTACGTTCAATGACAGTACCTTTAGGGACATCACGGGGCCCAGGGAAGGTCAGACTGAAAAAGAAGAAATAAAAGAAAAGAGAGAAGGAGATAAGATAAAGATGGAGGAGAAGATAGGAGAATTGGGTGATGAAAGAGTTCTGGGAGAAAATTAGGAGGGGAGGACCAGGAGGGGTGTTTCCAAAAGGCAGAAAGACACCCACAAAAAAAGGGGGGAGGGGGAATGGGTTCGTATTAAAACAATGGGAAAAAGCAAAGTATACACAATAAGCATAAAGCACTGGGGTAGAGAAGTACAGTACACAAGCTAATTATAGACAACGAACATGTATGAAACAGTTGTGTAACTCCACCTGATTCCCAGACACCACCAGGGTCAGGAGAGGATGACAGTGGGGGGGAAGGGGAGTCCTCCAGGCTCCTCAGTTCCCGTGATAATGAGGCAATCCCGATATTATTCCCAACTCAAGTATCATGGAGTTAGGCCATGTTCAACGGGACCATCCATATGTCCACAGGAACCCGGAGTAATTAAGGAGAAAACAAAAAGTAGAAAATTTTAGAAAAAACTGTTAAAATAGAGCAAGTCATCCGGAACCACTGGGAAGTTGTTCTTCAGGTCTTGACCTTCACAGGACCTCAGCAGCAGCGGGTTCTTCTCCTCCGTGTCTGTTAGGTTCCCGTGTCGGAGAAGGGCGGGCACTGGGAGATTTTAGTCCCCATACCTTTAGAGTCTTCCTCAAAGAAGTGGGGGAGGAAAACGAGTGTCTTTTTCCCTTGTGCTTAAAGTTAACTGCCGCAGGGGAGCCCCAACTGTAAAATATGCCGTTTTCCCTCAAAGTCTTACAACTGGAAGCGAATTCCCTCCTGCGGGCCAGGGTCCCCGGGGACAGATCAGGGTACACCTGAGCCCCCGAAAAGGGCTGCGGTAGGGGGGGGCCATTCCTCATTCGTCCCAGCAACCGATCTCTGATCCCGGATCTCATCAGGGACACTAAGATATCCCTCGGTATCTCAGGGGGAAGCCTCGCCGGCTTAGGGATCCGGAAGGCTCTTTCAATTTCTAGATGTTCCTGGGGGGTCTCAGGGAGGGCTGCCTGCAGAAAAGCCCTGGCCACTTCTATTGCGTCTCCTGATTCTGTTATGCCCCTCAGTTTTAGGTTATTTTTCCTAAGCTGGTCCTCCAGATGGCATATAGTGGAGGAGACTGTTCCCACTTCCCTATCCAGCCCAGCATGGCTGTCAGCGAGACTGTTATGTGCGGAGGCGAAATCTGCCATCTTTGATTCTAGGTGGTCCGTTCTGTCAGACAGCACCCCCAGGTCTTCTCTCAGGGTGCCCATTAGCCCCTTCATATCCTCAATAATGGAAAATCTTTGTGCTGCCAGCAGTGCTTTAATAGCTCCCTGTGTGACCGGTGCCCTGTCATCCTCCTCTCCCCCCACAGCCTCCACGCTGCGAGGAGACCTCTGTGCAGCCGGGGAGGAAGGAGGCGGGCGCTCCAGCGCCGGCGCCATGTTGTGAGGGGAATCGCGCGGCTCAAAATATGCAGTCACCTTAGAGTCTGTTTGCCGTCTTCGGGATGGGGCTCGCGGCATGCTGGGGACCGGCCAGGGAGAGTCCTCCGTCGCTATGGAGCCGCAGGAGGTCCAGGGAAGCCGGGAAAGTGCCGTTTCAGTGGATCCGGGTGAGGAGCTCGGTTAGTATGCGCCCGGCGCCATTAGCAGCAGGACACGCCCCGAGCTCAAAATTTTTAATCTTCACAAAGGTAACAGAATAAATTACACCATATAATTTGTTGTGCAATTTCTCCTGAATATACCAATTACCCATATGTGGTGGAAAACTACTGTTTGGGTGCCCGGCAGGGCACGGCTGGGAAGGAGCGCCATTTGACTTTTTAAGCTCAAAATTGCCTGGAATTGATAGTGGATGCCATGTCGCATTTGAAAAGCCTCTGATGTGTCTAAACAGTGGAAACCCCCCTCAAGTGACCCAATTTTGGAAACTTGTCCCCAGCATGGAATATATCTAGATGTGTGGTGAGCACTTTGAACCCCCAGATGCTTCAGAGAATTTAATAACATTGGGCCTTGAAAATGAAAAAAATGCATTTTTACAGCAAAAATGTTGCTTTAACTCCCATTTTTTCATTTTCACAAAGGCAACAGGATAAAATTGACCCAAAAATGTGTTCTACAATTTCTCCTGAGTATGCTGATACCCCAGATGTGGTGGGAAACCATTGTTTGGGTGCACAGCAGGGCTCGGAAGAGTAGACATGATGTTTTGGAGAGCATATATAACGTAATGATCTGCTGGTGTCATGTCATATTTAGAGAGTTCTTGATGTGGCTAAAAAACTGAAAACCCCTACAAGTGACCCCATTTTGGAAACTAGACCCCCAAAGAATTTTCTAGATGTAAACTTTTGAACCCCCAGGTGTCTCAGGGAATTTTATAACGTTGTGATGATTTTTACCAGAAAAAAATTCTTTTAGCCTTAATTGTTTTCATTTTCACACAGGTAACAAGATAAAGCATACCTCTCAACTTTAGAAGAGCAGAAAGAGGGACAAAAGATGCGGCGTGCACAGTACGCCGCGCAAATTTTAGCCCCGCCCCTGACCCCGCCCAAGCCACACCCATTTACACAGGACACACAGGGGTACAGGATAATGACACTGGGGGTACAGGATAATGACACTGGGGGTACAGGATAATGACACTGGGGGTACAGGATAATGACACTGGGGGTACAGGATAATGACACCGGGGGGGGGGTACAGGATAATGACACTGACACTGGGGGTACAGGATAATGACACTGGGGTATAGGATAATGACACTGGGGTACAGGATAATGACACTGGGGGGGTACAGGATAATGACACTGGGGTACAGGATAATGACACTGGGGTACAGGATAATGACACTGGGGGTACAGGATAATGACACTGGGGGTACAGGATAATGTCACTGGGGTACAGGATAATCACACTGGGGTACAGGATAATCACACTGTGGGTACAGGATAATGACACTGGGGTACAGGATAATGACACTGGGGGTACAGGATAATGACACTGGGGTACAGGAGAATGACACTGGGGGTACAGGATAATGACACTGGGGGTACAGGATAATGACACTGGGGGTACAGGATAATGACACTGGGGGGGTACAGGATAATGACACTGGGGGTACAGGATAATGACACTGGGGGTACAGGATAATGACACTGGAGTACAGGATAATGACACTGGGGGTACAGGATAATGACACTGGGGTACAGGATAATGACACTGGGGTTACAGGATAATGACACTGGGGGTACAGGATAATGACACCGGGGGGGGGAGTACAGGATAATGACACTGACACTGGGGGTACAGGATAATGACACTGGGGGTATAGGATAATGACACTGGGGTACAGGATAATGACACTGGGGGGGTACAGGATAATGACACTGGGGTACAGGATAATGACACTGGGGTACAGGATAATAACACTGGGGGGTACAGGATAATGACACTGGGGGTACAGGATAATGTCACTGGGGGTACAGGATAATCACACTGGGGGTACAGGATAATCACACTGTGGGTACAGGATAATGACACTGGGGGTACAGGATAATGACACTGGGGGGTACAGGATAATGACACTGGGGTATGGGATAATGACACTGGGGTACGGGATAATGACACTGGGGGTACAGGAGAATGACACTGGGGGTACAGGATAATGACACTGGGGGTACAGGATAATGACACTGGGGGTACAGGATAATGACACTGGAGGGGTACAGGATAATGACACTGGGGGTACAGGATAATGACACTGGGGTACAGGATAATGACACTGGGGGTACAGGATAATGACACTGGGGGTACAGGATAATGACACTGGGGTACAGGATAATGACACTGGGGGTACAGGATAATGACACTGGGGGTACAGGATAATGCACTGGGGGTACAGGATAATACACTGGGGGTACAGGATAATACACTGGGGTACAGGTAATGACACTGGGGGTACAGGATAATGACACTGGGGGTACAGGATAATGACACTGGGGTATGGATAATGACACTGGGGTACGGGATAATGACACTGGGGGTACAGGATGAATGACACTGGGGGTACAGGATAATGACACTGGGGGGTACAGGATAATGACACTGGGGGGGGTACAGGATAATGACACTGGGGTACAGGATAATGACACTGGGGTACAGGATAATGACACTGGGAGTACAGGATAATGACACTGGGGGTACAGGATAATGACACTGGGGGTACAGGATAATGACACCGGGGGGGGGGGGGGGTACAGGATAATGACACTGACACTGGGGTACAGGATAATGACACTGGGGGTACAGGATAATGACACTGGGGGTACAGGATAATGACACTGGGGGTACAGGATAATGACACTGGGGGTACAGGATAATGACACTGGGGGTACAGGATAATGACACTGGGGTATAGGATAATGACACTGGGGTACAGGATAATGACACTGGGGGGGTACAGGATAATGACACTGGGGTACAGGATAATGACACTGGGGTACAGGATAATGACACTGGGGGTACAGGATAATGAACTGGGGGTACAGGATAATGTCACTGGGGTACAGGATAATCACACTGGGGTACAGGATAATCACACTGGGGGTACAGATAATGACACTGGGGGTACAGGATAATGACACTGGGGGTACAGGATAATGACACTGGGAGTACAGGATAATGACACTGGGGTACAGGATAATGACACTGGGGGTACAGGATAATGACACTGGGGTATGGGATAATGACACTGGGGTACGGGATATGACACTGGGGGTAAGGAGAATGACACTGGGGTACAGGATAATGACACTGGGGGTACAGGATAATGACACTGGGGGTACAGGATAATGACACTGGGGGTACAGATAATGACACTGGGGGTACAGGATAATGACACTGGGGTACAGGATAATGACACTGGGAGTACAGGATAATGACATTGGGGGTACAGGATAATGACACTGGGGTACAGGATAATGACACTGGGGTACAGGATAATGACATGGGGGTACAGGATAATGACACGGGGTACAGGATAATGACACTTGGGGTACAGGATAATGACACGGGGTGGATATGCATGGTACAGGATAATGACACTGGGGGGGGTACAGGATAATGACACTGGGGTACAGGATAATGACACTGGGTACAGGATAATGACACTGGGGGAGGATAATGACACTGGGGGTACAGGATAATGCACTGGGGGTACAGGATAATACACAGGGGGTACAGGATAATACACGGGGTACAGGATAATGACACTGGGGGTACAGGATAATGACACTGGGGGTACAGGATAATGACACTGGGTAGGATAATGACACTGGGGTACGGATAATGACACTGGGGGTACAGGAATGACATGGGGTACAGGATAATGACACTGGGGGTACAGGATAATGACACTGGGGGGTACAGGATAATGACACTGGGGGTACAGGATAATGACACTGGGGGTACAGGATAATGACACTGGGAGTACAGGATAATGACACTGGGGGTACAGGATAATGACACTGGGGGTACAGGATAATGACACTGGGGTACAGGATAATGACACGGGGGGAGGGGGTACAGGATAATGACACTGACACTGGGGTACAGGATAATGACACTGGGGGTATAGGATAATGACACTGGGGTACAGGATAATGACACTGGGGGGGTACAGGATAATGACACTGGGGTACAGGATAATGACACTGGGGTACAGGATAATGACACTGGGGGGTACAGGATAATGACACTGGGGGTACAGGATAATGTCACTGGGGGTACAGGATAATCACACTGGGGGTACAGGATAATCACACTGTGGGTACAGGATAATGACACTGGGGGGTACAGGATAATGACACTGGGGTATGGGATAATGACACTGGGGTACGGGATAATGACACTGGGGGTACAGGAGAATGACACTGGGGGTACAGGATAATGACACTGGGGGTACAGGATAATGACACTGGGGGGTACAGGATAATGACACTGGGGGGTACAGGATAATGACTCTGGGGGTACAGGATAATGACACTGGGGGTACAGGATAATGACACTGGGGGTACAGGATAATGACACGGGGGGGGGTACAGGATAATGACACATGACACTGGGGGTACAGGATAATGACACTGGGGGTAAGGATAATGACACTGGGGTACAGGATAATGACACTGGGGGGGTACAGGATAATGACACTGGGGTACAGGATAATGACACTGGGGTACAGGATAATGACACTGGGGGGTACAGGTAATGACACTGGGGGTACAGGATAATGCACTGGGGGTACAGGATAATACACTGGGGTACAGGATAATACACTGTGGGTACAGGATAATGACACTGGGGGTACAGGATAATGACACTGGGGGTACAGGATAATGACACTGGGGTAGGGATAATGACACTGGGGTACGGATAATGACACTGGGGGTACAGGAGAATGACACTGGGGTACAGGAAATGACACTGGGGTACAGGATAATGACACTGGGGGTACAGGATAATGACACTGGGGGTACAGGATAATGACACTGGGGGTACAGGATAATGACACTGGGGGGTACAGGATAATGACACTGGGGTACAGGATAATGACACTGGGGTACAGGATAATGACACTGGGGTACAGGATAATGACACTGGGGGTACAGGGATAATGACACGGGGGGGGGGGGGGTACAGGATAATGACACTGCTGGGGGTATACAGGATAATGACACTGGGGGTACAGGATAATGACACTGGGGGTACAGGATAATGACACTGGGGGTACAGGATAATGACACTGGGAGTACAGGATAATGACATGGGGTAGGATAATGACATGGGGTACAGGATAATGACACTGGGGTACAGGATAATGACACTGGGGGTACAGGATAATGACACGGGGGGGGGTACAGGATAATGACACTGACACTGGGGGTACAGGATATGACACTGGGGGTACAGGATAATGACACTGGGGGGTACAGGATAATGACACTGGGGTACAGGATAATGACACTGGGGTACAGGATAATGACACTGGGGGGTACAGGATAATGACACTGGGGGTACAGGATAATGTCACTGGGGGTACAGGATAATCACACTGGGGGTACAGGATAATCACACTGT
This sequence comes from Allobates femoralis, assembly GCA_033576535.1. NCBI lineage: Eukaryota > Metazoa > Chordata > Amphibia > Anura > Aromobatidae > Allobates > Allobates femoralis. The sequence goes on from JARQOC010000006.1 coordinate 271,656,746, forward strand.
GGGTACAGGATATTGACCTGGGGGTACAGGATAATGACACTGGGGGTACAGGATAATGACACTGGGGTATGGGATAATGACACTGGGGTACGGGATAATGACACTGGGGGTACAGGAGAATGACACTGGGGGTACAGGATAATGGACACTGGGGGTACAGGATAATGACACTGGGGGGTACAGGATAATGACACTGGGGGTACAGGATAATGACACTGGGGGTACAGGATAATGACACTGGAGAGTACAGGATAATGACACTGGGGGTACAGGATAATGACACTGGGGGTACAGGATAATGACACTGGGGGTACAGGATAATGACACGGGGGGGGGGGGGGTACAGGATAATGACACTGACACTGGGGGTACAGGATAATGACACTGGGGGTATAGGATAATGACACTGGGGTACAGGATAATGACACTGGGGGGGGTACAGGATAATGACACTGGGGTACAGGATAATGACACTGGGGTACAGGATAATGACACTGGGGGGTACAGGATAATGACACTGGGGGTACAGGATAATGTCACTGGGGGTACAGGATAATCACACTGGGGGTACAGGATAATGACACTGGGGGTACAGGATAATGACACTGGGGGGTACAGGATAATGACACTGGGGTATGGGATAATGACACTGGGGTACGGGATAATGACACTGGGGGTACAGGAGAATGACACTGGGGGTACAGGATAATGACACTGGGGGTACAGGATAATGACACGGGGGGTACAGGATAATGACACGGGGGGTACAGGATAATGACACTGGGGGGTACAGGATAATGACACTGGGGTACAGGATAATGACACTGGGGTACAGGATAATGACACTGGGGGTACAGGATAATGACACTGGGGGTATAGGACAATGACACTGGGGGTATAGGATAATGACACTGGGGGTACAGGACAATGACGCTGACGCTGGGGGTACAGGACAATGACGCTGACGCTGGGGGCACAGGACAATGGCGCTGACACTGGGGGCACAGGACAATGACGCTGGGGGTACAGGACAATGACGCTGGGGGCACAGGACAATGACGCTGACACTGGGGGCACAGGACAATGACCCTGCGGGTACAGGACAATGACGCTGGGGGTACAGGAGAATGACGCTGACGCTGGGGGTACAGGACAATGACTCTGACACTTGTTCTGATGTAATGGGAAAGCTGGGTGCAGAGGAAATGGTGTATAGCACAGCAGGGGATGGGAAAGAGCTTGTTTCCCTCAGCACCCCCACCTTTTCCACCCCCTGCTCTGCTATACACCTTTTCCAAGCACTCAGCCTTCCCATGCTCTTCTATCCTCTATCCCTCAGCACTCAGCTATCCCATGCTCTTTATCCTCAGCATCGCTTCCCATGCTTTCTATCCTCAGCACTCAGCTTTCCCATGCTCTTCTATCCCTCAGCACTCAGCTTTCCCATGCTCTTCTATCCCTCAGCACTCAGCTTTCCCATGCTCTTCTATCCCTCAGCACTCAGCTTTCCCATGCTCTTCTATCCCTCAGCACTCAGCTTTCCCATGCTCTTCTATCTCTCATCACTCAGCTTTCCCATGCTCTTCTATCCCTCAGCACTCAGCTTTCCCATGCTCTTCTATCCCTCAGCACTCAGCTTTCCCATGCTCTTCTATCCTAGCACTCACTTCCAGGCCTTCTATCCTCTATCCCTCAGCACTCAGCTTTCCCATACTCTTCTATCCTCAGCACTCAGCTTTCCCATGCTCTTCTATCCCTCAGCACTCAGCTTTCCCATGCTCTTCTATCCCTCAGCACTCAGCTTTCCCATGCTCTTCTATCCCTTAGCAATCAGCTTTCCCAGGCTCTTCTATCCTCTATCCCTCAGCACTCAGCTTTCTCAGGCTGTTCTATCCTCTATCCCTCAGCTACTCAGCTTTCCCAGGTTCTTCTATCCTCTATCCCTTAGCACTCAGCTTTCCCATGCTCTTCTATCCCTCAGCATCATCAGCTTTTTCCTAGACTCTCTCTATCCTCTTTCCCTCAGCACCCAGCTTTCCCATGCTCCTCTATCCTCTTTCCCTCAGCACCCAGCTTTTCCATGCTCCTCTAACCTCAGCACCCAGCTTTTTCCATGCTCCTCTATCCTCTTTCCCTCAGCATCCAGCTTTTCCATGCTCTTCTATCCCTCTCCTCAGTCTCAGCTTTTCCATACCCTTCTATCCTCTTTCCTCAGCCCCAGCTTTCTCATGCTCTTCTATCCTTCTTTCCCTCAGCACCAAACTTTGCCATGCTCTTCTAATCCTCTTTTCCTCAGCACCCAGCTTTCCCATGTTCTGATTTCCCTCAGCACCCAGCTCTCCCATGATAGCAGAACATGGGAAAGTTGGGTGCTGATGGAAATCAGAACATGGGAAAGCTGGGTGCTGAGGAAAAGAGGATAGGAGAGCATGGGAAAGCTGGGTGCTGAGGAATAGAGCTTCTTCCCCTCAGCAGGCAGTTTTCTCATCCTCTGCTGCTATCACTTTCTTCCTTCGGCTATATGGTGGACGTGTCACTTACAGCACAGCCAGCAGGTTTTGGCACAGTCAATGTAAGGCCCCTTTCACATCAGCGTTTTTGTCCAGATCCGGTGGATCCGAATAAAAACTGCATCTGCCGCAAGTGCCGGAACCACGGCTATACCGCACTTGTCAGACCTGCCGCAAGCCCCTTAGACAATGCATGGGGCTTGCCACAAGTGCACCGCAAGTGCGGCCGTTAGGCGGCAGATGAGGTAAATCTGCCGCAATCAGCGAAAAACGCTGATGTGAACGGGGCCTAAGGCTGGCTTCACACTAGCGTTTGTGTCTACATGAGTCTGACATGCAGATGCAAACGTAGTCATACAAATGTGAACGCAGTGGGGATTCTCCACATGCCTTCACATAGTATGCTGCCCAGCCAGCCAATCAGCTGTCTCGGCGGTGGCCTGGAGATCAGCAGTGTCCGCTACTGATCTCCCGGTGGCCGCCTCTGATTTCTATGGAGATTTCAATAAATCCGCAGCATCTGCCTGCACTGTCATGCGGAGGACACTGCGGATCCATTGAGCTCCATGCATTCTTTGTGCACTTGCGGTCACTTGCTGATAAAATAAGCCCCCGCGAATGCACAGAAAATGCAACATGTTGCGTTCAGAGGGTGCTATAAAAAAATGCATCTGAACGCAAATGTAACCAAACGCAGCCATAGGCACGTACTATGCGTTCCCATATTAAACATAGGAATGCAATGTGCATGCGTTTGGTTACGCTGCGTTCTGTATGCAAATGTGAAACCGGCCCAATAGCCCCAGCCCTCCTCTCACAAGCAGTCACACACACACCCACCCCTCCCCGGGCAAGTACAGGATGGAGAAACGGAGATGTAAAGAACTCTATACCCCCCCCCCCAAACACACACACATACACAAACACACACACACATACACAAACACACACACAAATACACAAACACACATACACAAACACAAACACACACAAACACACATACACAAACACATACACACACACACATACACACACACATACACAAACACACACATACAAAAACACACACATACAAAAACACACACACACGCATAAACACACACACACACACACACGCATAAACACACACACAAACACATACACACAAATACACACACACACACACACACACATACACAAACACACACACACATACACAAACACACATACACAAACACAAACACACACACACAAACACACATACACAAACACATACACACACACACATACACACACGCATACACACACACATACACAAACACATACACAAACACACACATACAAAAACACACACACACACGCATAAACACACACACACACGCATAAACACACACACAAACACATACACACAAATACACACACACACACACACATACACAAACACATACAAAAACATACATACACACACAAACACACACATACAAAAACACACATACACACAGACACAACCACATTCAAAAACACACATACACACACAAACACACACACACATAAACACACACACACAAGCTCTATAATTTCATCCCCTTGTGGCCTCCCCCCTCTCTGTTTTCTCACCCATGTGCTCTGTGTCTTCCTGAGCTGCACCGTGACTGACTTCACAGCACCGCCCCGCAGCTGACGTCACAGGCATCTGCCGGCTCATGAATATTCATGGCCCACGCAGTCTGGAAGCTGGGGAGGCGAGGAACTGGAAGAAAGCCGACAGGGACATATTACTCCCGGGGCACAATGTGTCGGCTTCTTCTCAGTGCTCCGCGGGACATTTAATGTCCCAGGCGGGATAGAGGGACTAACCATCAAATTCGGGAAAGTCCCGGCGGATCCGGGACGGTTGGGAGGTCTGTATAGTGCTATCTGTAAAATGTGCACAGCCAGCCTACTGTACCACACCTTAGCCTTCTGCATCACACTGTAGGGCTGGAGGACTTGATCAGAGAGATCAACTTCCCTTATGTGTTTATTGTACCACAGGACATAGTATGGCTTGTGGAACAGTGTAGAAATACCTTGTATAATAGTGGCAGTGGTCCAAGGACCATGCATTGAAGTTAAGAAAAGGATGTCCCTTTTGCCTTGTACTACAACACAAGCATGTTGTCGCTACATTGGGCTCTTCTCTCACTGTTTCTGAGCAGCTGCCCAATTACCAACATAGGGAAAAACCTCTGGTTTCTGTGCACAGTACTGCAAGCTGAGGTAGCTCTAGCAGAGATGGATTTGAAGAGAGGGATACTGGTGTAAAAGTTATCAACATACAGGTGGCAACCTTTATCCAGCACTGGGTGCACCAAATCCCACACAAATTTCCCACTCAACCCGAAAGCAGATGGGCATTCCGGGGGTTAATTCAGGTGTCCTTACCTTTGTAAACTCTTAATTTGACAGTGTGCCCTGAGGTACTCTCACACAGTTTGTAGAGCTTGATATTGTACCTAACCCTAAAGGCCATGTCTCACATTATGATATCGCTAGAGGTTGATGATCGCTGCAAAGTGCTGCGGGTCATTTTTTGATCGTTGGTTTCCCGCTGGTCAGCATGCATCGCTGCGTGTGACAGCGAGAAACCAGCGATCAGTGACCTCACTGGCTGGTAACTATGATAAACAGTGGGTATCCAGGCAGCGCGCGCTGCCTAGATACCCAGTATTTACCATGGTTACCAGCGTCCTCCCTGCTTAGCACTGCCTGTAAGCAGGGAGAATGCTGGCAACTATGATAAACAGCGGGTATCCAGGCAGCGCGCGCTGCCTGGATACCCAATGTTTATCATAGTTACCAGTGTTCTCCCTGCTTACAGGCAGCGCTAAGCAGGGAAAACGCTGACATCGCCTTCAGCGATGTTTGAGGTGGCTCCCATGGCCCTGATCGCTGAGGAGATCTGCCTGTTTGACAGCTCCCCAGCGATCAGGTAACGACACTCCAGCGACCCCGGCAGGTCGTTATCGCTGTCGGGATCGCTGGAGCGGTCGTTATGTGAGACTGGGCCTTTATACTGGGCAGTTACTGACAGAATTTCCGGCTCCCATTAAAGTGGATAGATGACTGTACACTTCATTTCAGGCTCCCCTTAAAGTGGATAAGTGAGTGTACACTTCAGCAATCTTTTTTTCTGAAGTGATTAATGACCTGCCGAATTTTGAAAAGTTGGTCAAAATTTAGGTCGCCTTGCAGAGGACATTTTGAATTATCACTGAAATGTAAAAAATTGTGAATGGTCTCAAAATGCCTACAGGCCATAGCCATGTGGAGTGTTATACAAAATATCAATAAAATATTCATGTACTTCTGGCTTCTTCACTATGCCCATGTAAAGAATCAGGCCCCAAAACATCATCATTTCTGCTGCATCAATAACAGTCCATCTGGAAATTGATGAAGCAGGGTCTTGGGCCAAAAATTGTTGGGCATACAAATCTGTTTGCACCACCATAAGACTTAGAACCTGCCCAGAGAAAAAGACTTTGAAAAAATCTATTTCTGTGAGGTTGGTAGTATCAAACTGGATTCCTGATTGGGGAATAAAATCGTGAATCTGTGGTGAAAAATCTTCTGGGGCTCTGGTCCATAGAGGCCAGAGCTAGATTGGGGATCACTGGAACTAGTGGTGGATTGGGAGTCACTTACTGGCTCATTTCTTGTCCTGTGGTGTCTGGAATAAGGGAGGGTGGGATCATCTCCCTCACTATTAGTGTCAAAGGCGATGATGGCCTATGCCTCCTCAACTGAGTACAGTCTTTGGGAATAGGAAAAGTGGGACATTTGTATGTGTAGCGAGTGTGCGTAAAAAACTAAACTTTATTCAGGCGTGTGTGCATGCACATTAATGCATGCGTGTGTGAGTGCATGTGCATTAATGCATATATATGTGTGCGTGAGTGCTTGAGTGCATGACAGAGTGTTTGGTGTAAACTTTTGCTATTTCTTGAGGGGCCGTGACACGCTACAATATATTTAACGATGTCGTTGAAACGTCACAGGTTTTCCGTCGTTCAATTGACGTCGTTGCGTGTGACACATCGATCTTACAAGCGAAAAGTGGTCTGATTGTTCATTACAGATATGAGATCCGGACCCTACATCAGACGATGCCTATCATGCAATCTGCTTGCATCGTTCAGTGTGACACCTCACTAACGATGTTGTTCAGGAGCGCGAACCCCTGAGATCGTAGGTGAGATCGCTCACATAATTGTAGAGTCTGATGCCCCTTTAGCAGTGCAAAAGAAAATAATCTAGAAAGAAAAAGAAAAGAAAAAGGAGAATATTTAAACTAAAAGAAACTTACTAAACAGACACCAGTACAAAAAAGTACTTAGTACCTACAATTAACACTAACTCTGTTACAGTAAAAAATACTGTAGTAGACAATTACTACGATATATTTTTACTGTCCTCAGTTAATCTAGGCCTATCACATGATCTAAATTTATTATTTTTATTTGATCCTTATTTAACTTTTTTCTTAAAAACTAACAAACAACCAGATGCCGTTCAGTGGTTGCAGGATGCTGACCAAAGTGAGCACAAACATCGATCATGTGTAGCCCTTTAAAGGTGAATCCATTACGTGATCATTACTATAGAGTGAATTAATCATTCGTGGTGCACTTTAAAGACTCACAAACCTGAAGTCTAAGGCTGCGTTCACACGCTGCATTTTTGCTGCATTTTTTTTATGCCGCTCTTTTCCCCAAAAGCGCATCTGTGTCTGCGTTTACCGGCAAAGTGAATGGAAATTCTCTTTTGCCGTTCAGACGCTGTGCATTTTATGAATCCGCTTTTGGGGCCAAAAGGACGTCCGTAAAAAGAATAATCTTGTTAATTCTCTGCGCTTAATAGCGCGTTTCCTCCCATAGGCCCCATTATAACTGCTGGAATTACGCATCACCGTGCAGACAATGCACTATTCCAACGCTTATAAACGCGGGCGACGGGGGATGTGGAGGAAGTAATCTCACACAGGGGCAGCCCCATTGAAAACAGAAACTGGAAATTCAACCATTTTGAAATTCTGTGTTCCTGTTTTTCCATGGCTTATCCCGTGTGTACAAGCATGTCTGCATATAACCGCATGTCGATGGATGTGGATCGCCTCATCGAGGCGGTAAGTATGTGTGTCTGTATGTGTGTCCTGTGTTTCTCTATGTGTGTGTCCCCTGGCTTTAGCAGTGTACATACAGGCAGCTTCTGGCTGCAGTACATACACTGCTAAAGCAAGTAAAATTAAAAAAAACATGGATACTCACCTATCCGATGAATGGGAGAGGTGTCTGGTCTTCAGGGCATCATCCGTGGTGTACAGGCCGGTAACCCGATCACATGACTAGTAAGTTGATTGGGCGATCATCTGATGTACCGGTCAATCAGCTGACTTTGTTATGTGATTGGGTTACTGGCCAGCATACTGGCCAGCTGACTAGTCAGCTGATTGGTGGGTCTGAGCGCATCCGCGGTCAAGAAGCACCTCAAAGAGCCTCCCGGCAGCTGCGCCGCCTCAATCTGTGCCCAACCAGGGTCGCCCTGGTCAGCCCACCATGCACCGAGGGCCTCCAAGAGGGCAGCCCTGTAGTACGCCGCTACGTCCGGGACTCCCATACCACCGCCTCTCCATTTCTTAAACATCACCTTCCTTTAGACCCGCGGTCTCCTGCCTGCCCAGACGTATCCATCCACTGCTCGCTGGATCCGAGTCAGGAGACGCGAGGGGATGACCAGTGGTACACATCTGAAAAGATATAAGAGTCTGGGCAGCCAAGACATCCGAATGGCCTGGATTCTCGCAACCCACGACAAGGACCGCAGGGTCCGTGGGTCTGAGGCCCCGCTCAATGAACTCAACAAAGTGTCTATGTTTCTCTTGACCACCTCCCCCACCAGGCACAAAGTAATCCCGAGGTAAGGGATACCCTTGGACGACCACTGAAAAGGGAGAGAGGCCGCCAGGCTCAGAGCCTCCTCCTGAGGGATGTTAACTGGGTACACCAGAGATTTAGAGGCGTTCAGTTTATAGTACAAGATTGCTCCATATGATTCCAGCAAAGAGAGTACTCTCGGGAGGGACACTTCAGGTGAGGTGCACGAGACGATGACATCATCTGCGTACAGGCCCACAGTGTCATGCCTGTCACCCACCTGTATCCCTGAGGTGCTAGGATCGGCCCGGATAGCTGCGGTGAGCGGCTCAATCGCCAGGACATAGATCAAGGGGGACAGCGGGCAGCCCTGTCTCGTCCCATTGGTTATGTCAAACGGTTCTGAAAGGTAGCCCGAGGAGAAGACTCTTGCAGAGGGGTTAGAGTACAAACTCAGGATGGCCGTGAGGAACGGGCCGTCCAGCCCAAATTTCCGTAGGGCCCTGTCGAGGTAACCCCAGTGCACCTGTCAAACGCCTTCTCTGCATCTAGCGACAGGAATGCACTGGGGCCCCCCCCTCCGCAAGCTCAATGAGGTTCAGCATTCTCCTCGTGCCGTCCCTGGCGTGACGTCGAGCCACAAACCCCACCTGATCCGGGCCTACCAACTCCGGGACCACCTTGGCCAACCTCATCGCCAGTAGTTTAGAGTAAATTTTGAGATCAGTGTTCAGTAGCGAGATCGTCCGGTAGCTCCCGGGGAGCTCAGGGGCTTTTCCTGGTTTGGGAATCGTGACGATTGTCGCTTCCAGGGCCTCCTTCGGAATGGATCCAGACAATCTCCAGCCACTGAACAATCGGAGCAAATAAGGGGCCAAGGAGGGGCCGAACGCCTTGTAGGGAATTTACCTTCTTAACGTCTGGAGCAGTATGTTACAAGTCCCTTTCTCCTCCCTTTCTTCAAGGATTGGATGCACCCACATCCTTTGTGGATGCTTGTGGGCCTAAAAAAACCCCAAAAAGGATAGCATAAGTTATTAAACAATTCACATAAATACTTCCAAAACAAGCCCATACATTTAGCATACTGTCTGCGACTAAGCACTTCAGCGATCATGATGAGCCCAGGTGACGTCTATTCTGCCTGTCGTCGGTGCATTAGTGAAAACGTAGCATGCAGAACTTCCATTGTGTAGTGTACTTTTCAATGGAGAATGTAATAATGGTACAGAAAGGAAATTACATCACAAGGACCTTTTTTTTCTTGACCAAACTTTGTTTCATTGTGTGTGTAGTGCACATGCAGAAAAAAACGCATCCGTAAAAAAAAAGCATCGTCTGAACACACGTGTTTTTTTAATGCACGTAAAAAAAAGCATGCGTTTTCTTCATAAAAAACGCATGCGTAAACATACGCAGCAAAATACACAATGCGTGAACACAGCCTTACAGTGAAACCTTACATAACAAAAGTCGACAAAGGCCATGTTCACACACATGCATTTTAAAAAAAATTGTTAAAAAAAAACGCAGGTGCGTTAACGCAGGGTACATTTGAGTGTAGCTGCGTTTTTCAGCTCCATTTGCGTTTTTTACCCCTAGTCCAAAAAACGCTGCATGCAGCGTTTTTGGGTGCTGTAAAAAAAACGCATGTGCGTTTTTTTAACATGGGGCCCTATGGGAAACGCATGCAAAAACGCATGGTACATTAGTACCTTTTAGTGCCATTCAAAAACGCATGCGTTTCCCATAGGGGCCCATGTTAAAAAAAACGCATGCGTTTTTGAAAAAACGCACATGCGTTTTTTTAACATGGGGGCCCTATGGGAAACACATGCGTTTTTAAAAGGCACATTTATGCACCCTGCGTTAACGCTTGCGTTTTTGCCTGCGTTTTTGGTGAAAAAATGACTAAGTCCAAAAACGTGGCAAATCCTTTCAGACACACAAGGGACATTTTTTAGCACTCTTAAAAAAACGCAAGTGCTTTTAAGAGTGTTAAAAAAAACGCAAATTGTGTGTGAACATAGCCAAAGACCTTTCATCCTTCGTAATACTACAGAGAGTGAGTGCTTTAAGCTCCCATAGAAATAATAACTGCAAAATAAAAGGTATGTTTGGCTATGTTCACACACAATTTGCGTTTTTTTTAGCACTCTTAAAAGCACTTGTGTTTTTTTAAGAGTGCTAAAACATGTCCCTTGTGTGTCTGAAAGGATTTGCCACGTTTTTGGACTTAGTCATTTTTTCACCAAAAACGCAGGCAAAAACGCAAGCGTTAACGCAGGGTGCATAAATGTGCCTTTTAAAAACGCATGTGTTTCCCATAGGGCCCCATGTTAAAAAAACGCATGTGCGTTTTTTCAAAAATGCATGCGTTTTTTAACATGGGCCCCTATGGGAAACGCATGCGTTTTTGAATGGCACTAAAAGGTACTAATGTACCATGCGTTTTTGCATGCGTTTCCCATAGGGCCCCATGTTGGAAAAACGCACATGCGTTTTTTTACAGCACCCATAAACGCTGCATGCAGCGTTTTTTGGACTAGGGGTAAAAAACGCAAATGGAGCTGAAAAACGCAGCTACACTCAAATGTACCCTGCGTTAACGCACCTGCGTTTTTTTTAACAGCACAAAAACGCAGAGATGGTCAAAAAAACACATGTGTGTGAACATCGCCTCTCTTATGTAACCATGAAATAGCCAAAGCAAGTATGGAGAGTGGGAATTCTAAAGACAAAAACTCCTCTGTGCGCTCCTGCTGGAACCATCACATAAAAAATTACATAACTATGTGTTGTCAATGGATACAACTATCTAATTGAAACAGAAAGACAAGACTCCACTAAAATAACCTTAATCCAAGTGTGTAAAAATATCTACATAGTAGTTTTTTTATGAAAAGGAATTCATTAAATGTAAAACAAATACATTAAATATGCATTACCTTTTTTAGATGATAATATAACAATTAATCAGCTGGACATTATCAAAATTACGCTGAACAGCCCAGTAAGGCTGGCTTCACACAACGGTTTTGTGCATAAGGTTCTGTCCGCTTTAAACCAGACAGAACCTGATCCGGTTTTGCCTCCTATGTATCCCTATGGTACCGGATTGGTCCTATTTGGCCATCCAGTTTTGTGTATTCTGTGTCTGATCTGGTTTTGTCAGGTTTCTCACGTCCCCAAAATTGGAACCTACAGCATTTTTTGTTTCCGGTGCAAAAATCGGACAAAACCGGACAGAACCGGATCCGGTGCAATTCGGTACCCATATAATGTGAGTCTATGGTGCCGAATCCGTGAAATAATCGGATTGTTTCCCGGATCCGTTTTTTTGCACAGAGCATGCTCAGAAATCCTGGCATTCTAACTTCAGCACCATGGACAGCAGTATTTCATGCACAGGATGTGAATTCACCTCCTTGAACAGGGGCAGAGCAGGCACAGGCAGACTTCAGGACCATGGACAGCAGCAGAAAACGAATCCTGCAAAAAACAGGATCGGAGAGCATATTTGCCCACACTTTCTGCACATCCTGTCCTCTCAGGTTCTGTCCGGTGGATCCTGCAAAAAACAGGATCCACCCTGACAGACAAAAGCCGTGGTGTGAAGCCAGCCTAAAGGCCGGGTTACACGCTGCTATGTCCCAGTGATCCGAGCAACGAATGTGATCGCTGGGACATCACCATTTGATCACTGGTGAGCTGTCACACAGGCAGACTCACCAGCGACCAGTGAGAATGCTGGTATCCAGGGTACACATCGGGTAACTAAGCATAGTGCTGCGCTTAGTTACCTGATGTTTACCCTGGTTACTATGTCCCAGCGTGTGCTGTGCGGCGCTGGGCATCGGCCAGGAGGTCATTGATCGTTGGTCTCCCACTGTCACACACGCCGATGCTGGCCGCCCAGCGGGAGACCAAGAATCAAAAAACGTCCCTGGCCATTCCGCAACGATCAGCGATCAGCGAGCTGATCACTGATCGTTGCAGGATGTCACACGTAGCGACATCGCTACGAGGTCGCTGCAACATGCCAAGTTATAGCGACATCGTTAACGATGTCAACACGTGTAAACCAGCCTTTACTCTTTTTATAGGGAAAAGATGTATTACTACATCTGTGGTCCTCAAAGGATTTTATAAAAGTGGAAGCCATAGATGCAACCTGTGTATTATTGCCAAGAAAGGATACTATCATGTGGATGGCGTGATAAAATATTTTATCAACTGCAATACGCGTCATGTGTTCACTCACAATTTTGCCAAAGAACACTGCCATGAATAAAGAATAGGATCTAAATATCCTCCAAGAACAACTAGAAGCAATTTGGTTATGAGCAATGCTATTACAGCATGTTGGAGATCATGTCACATGGCACAAGTGATATCTTACGCCCCCTTCACATCACGATTTTTGTGGATCCGTGGATATTCATTGTAAAACTGTAGCCAAGGATCCAATTTGGCCCCCATGTATCCCTATGGGAACAGATAGGCAAAGATTTGTGCTTAATAGCCATCTGTGTGTGCAGAGATCCTTTTGTGTCCGCTGTTTTTACGTCCCCAAAATTGGAGGTTGCTCCGATTGTGGGCACAGCGGACACAATCAGACAGAATCGGACAGCATCGGATCCAACGCTGTCCTATTCAAATAACATGGGGGCCTATGGACCTCAGATCCAGGAAAAAAACAGGATCGTTTCCTGGTCCTGATTTTACTGTACTGAGCATGCTCGGTATGCTACAACTGCTCTGCTCAGTGTAATTTCACTTTAGCAGTGTATCTACATACACTGCTAAAGTGAAATTAAATAAAGCAATGCGTTAAAAATAAAAAATCATCACCTCTCCGCCAGCTATCCGGGACCCGAGATGAAGACGTCCGAATACTGCCAGGACCTTAAAAATGTGATTTAAATGTGATTGACTGGTAGTGATCAGGTGGTATGTGACATGACACATCGCCTGATCGCTACTGGCCAATCATCACATTTTAAGGTCCTGCAGCCATCAGACGTCTTCCCCTCGGGTCCCGGACAGCCGGCGGACAGGTGAGCATTTACTTTTTAATTTTTAATACATTTTTTTCTCTTTTATTTTGCTTTCACAGTGTACATAGATATACTTGGAAAGCAAAACTTCAGTCCCGACATGTCACACAGGGGGGGAGAAAGAATCCTGTGAAATAACAGCCCTGACACCACTCTGGCTCTTCCCAGCTCTTTCTGTGTCCGGATCCCTCAAAATCACGGATTCAGACACAGAAATGGTATCCGGAGTAACAAATCTGAGCCTGTCTGTTCCTGTCCATGGGGTCCTGCAAAAAACAGGATCCCCACGGACAGGAAGAAATCGTAATGTGAAGGAGGCCTAAGTCACTAAAGTAATAAAACATTGACATGGCCAAGAATGCACCAATCTCAATCCCACTGAGAACCTGTAATCGATCCTCAAACAGAGGGTGGACAAATCAAACACAGAAATTGTGATAATCACAAAGCATTCACTAGGTAAGGTTATGTTGTCATCAGTCAAGATGTGGCTGAAAAGCTGATATCCAGGAGGCAGGGCGAATCACAGAAGTCATGAAAAATAGGGGTCAACACGATAAAGTCTTTACATAAACTCGTTATATTTGTAAATAAAAGTATTAAAACTTATGAAATGTTCATAATTATATTTCAATAACCATAGAAACATCTGATAAATCTAAAAACATTTAAGCTGCAAACTTTGGGAAAAGTAAAGTTGTGTCAGTCTGACATAGCCATAATTATATATATATAAAATATATATATATATATATATATATATATATATATTGTACATATGAGTGGTCGAAACTTTTAGGCAGGTATAGAAGGAATGCTATAGAGTTAGAATACGTCCAAAAATAGACATGTTATAGTTTTTTATTTAATTAATTAACAAATTATAAAGTGACTGAGCAAAAGAGAATTCTTCATCAAATCAAACCAATATTTGTTGTGACTGCCCTTTGCCTTGAGAACAACATTGATTCTCCTAGGTACACTTCTATACAGTTTTAGAAGGAACTCGGCAGGGAGGTTGTTCCATACAACTTGGAGAACTAACAATAGATCTTCTGTGGATGTATGGTTTCCAAATCCTTTTGTCTGTTCATTAACCCAGAAAAAGTCAATGTTGAGACCACGGCTCAGTGTGGTCATATTATCACTTACAGACCTTCAAACTCTTGTTCATACTGAAAATAGGTCATAATTACAATAATTGTATGTTTGGGGTTGTTGTCCTGCTGCAAAATTAATTTGAACAATCAAATGCCTCCCTGATATTATTATATGATGGATAACAACATTGAGGACACAATCTTGATAAAATCTCAGACCCCAACTCACTTTGCTGACATGTAGCCCCAAACTTACAAGGACCCTCCACCGTGCTTCACTGTCTTCAACCCTTCAGTGACCAAACTAACCTCTGTCACAACTAGAGATGAACAAACCTTCCCGACCATGTTTGCCAATTTCAAATTCAGCCCGCACATGGCAGATTTGGATTGGGATTGGAAATCTGAACAATTTTCCCAAAATTCAGCAAACGTGGCTATGTTCGGGAAATAAGTTGGGTTTTTTTGGGGAGTGGAGCAAACCTTTATTATTGCAGAGGGTCAGCAGCATGCGAGGCCATCCTGTCTACACTTATGTGA
Source organism: Allobates femoralis (assembly GCA_033576535.1). Lineage (NCBI taxonomy): Eukaryota > Metazoa > Chordata > Amphibia > Anura > Aromobatidae > Allobates > Allobates femoralis. The sequence continues at coordinate 271,671,850 of JARQOC010000006.1, forward strand.
TAGAAATTCATAAAAAAAATAGCATATGGCTGTTATATGCTTCACATATATGTTCCTATAGGTCCATTCATGTTCATTCTTGAGAAACACCATATTATGTATATTGCTTCTTAAAAATGCACAATCACTGTTTAATGTAATTCCATACGTTTACTATACAGATTTTTGGCAAGTGTACAACTATGTTATTTTATGTATAATTCATATTGAACTTGCCATTGCATTGCTGCACAGTACTGCCCACATAGCTTTATTCATTAGCATTCCAGATGAATTGGTGACCTGAATAAAGTTATTTGTCTTCATGATAATGCCTCCTACAAATATGTCACTCTTCAATAATCACTGCTCATACTACCTGCACATGCCAGTTTTTACCATGTGGCATGGGGAATTGGTTGTGTGAGTGACTTACTTCTGCTGCCCACGATATTGAAAGGTTAATGAGGGCAGCTAGGCAACAAGGTTGTGCATACAGATCTACTAGTGATTAATTCTGTCTGACTCAGTCCTGGCAGTCGAAGAGGCTGTCCCCCAGGAAAACCTAACAGGTGTCAGTCACGTGACGTTTAGTGTCTGAGTGCCATATTCCCTCAGGCCAAACCTGTTTGCTACTCTGTGTACTACACCGTGATTCACCAGCTACTGTGTGCCAGCATTGCACAGTTTGGCGATAGATCCCCTCAAGAGATGCCTGATGTGGAGGAGGTCATCTTCATCACCACCCCAGGGGCAGAGGGTGCATCAGAACCAGACTCAGAGTAGCATCTACTGGAGTGCAACAACATGAAAACATATGTGACCTGGATCTCCACTGTGCTACCCTCATTGGGTCTGCTGTGCAGCGAAGTACATGCACATACAGTGCTGGGCTCCGATGCCAGAGGAGAACCTGAGCTCACAGTCTGGAGGTGACCCATTCCCCATGCCGTCCGAAAGCACCACATGTCACACTGCTGAGGACATTGTACCATGCCTGATTGTATTCAACTTTCAGCCAGTGCCACAGCTACTGAATTATCGATACTACCAGAATCAGGGTATGATGTGGAGCCTGAGGATAAGACTGAGGTAAAAGAGGCAGAAAACACAGTTTCCCAGCCATGTTTATTACCCCAGCCAGAGGTTATCAACTAGGACAATGCCATCTGGGACCCCTACCCCCTCCAAGCAACTATCCGACAGAACATGAACCACCCTGCCTGACTTTGAGTCCTCTCTCCTGTATTGAGGAAATTCGTTTTGCAGATAACATGGCCTGGGACTGGTTGCATGGGCTAAGGCCAATGACTTCTATGATTAGTGTACCCAAGGCAAGGTGGTGGCATTTTTGCAGGATAAGATGTTTGGCATTGCAGTGGAAGAAGGCCCTGAGCATCGGTCCTACGTCAACCAGTCAACCCTGCTATATGACTATCTTCCCAAAAGACTGCACATCATCTTTGTTGGGGAGAAGGTCACCTTGATGAAGGTGTGGGGCAACAAGGGGTGGTTCGCAGTTGGCTTATGTTGGGTTGCCACCACCAACCAATTTAAGAAGAGGCAGGAGGTGGCCGACCGGAAGAAAATGTGCCATGTTGATGGAGGACAGGCCTCTCTTGGTTAAGCAACTGGTTGCACCCAAACCCACAGAGCATGTCGGTGTGCCACAAGTTCCTCCTGTCTGGCTTATATGGCATGGTCATCCCCTAGTTTCTCCATCGTCTTCTCCAGCGGTCGCCATGATGGAGTGTGCTGGGGTGTAGGTGGTGGCAGAGAATGCCCAGGCAGGAGTAGCCCCTGTGACTCGCCGACACAGTCTGGCAGTGGAATATCATCGTCTTCAGTTCGGGCAACACTAAAAAAGCTGGCTTAGAGTTTGTGCGACAAGTACAGTGGACTTTTCTAAAAAAAAAAAGGCATCTTGTTTGGTCGATGACCCATCCCTTAGCTGGCATTTCAGCTAGAGAAGGACTTTTTTAAGTTGTTTATTCTCAGCTCTACCTTGAATGAGGCCTGTTTTTTTGTTAAAGTTATATTTCCCCTTCCTACATTTGCACTTCCCCCTACTGGATAAGGAGGCATGCATGCTGCCTTTGGGGTCCAACTCATAAACCTTAACGGACTCTGCTGGTAAGTGTGACAGCGACGCTGAAGCTTACTAAGTTATAGTGTAGGAAGCTAATGTCTGTGCCAAAACAGTGGGACTGCACGGTAAAATGATTTGCACTGTGTTGGCAGTTTTTAGGACCCCTTTAAAGTGTTTACTAGGCCCTTGATTTTGCCTCCTATTGATTTGAATGAGGTTCGCATGTTCAGGAGAACTGTTCGTCAAACTGTTTGACAAACATTGCCCTTTCGGCAAACCGAAGCAAATTTGAACTACCAAAGGTTCGCTCATCTCTAGTTACAACCATATATTTCACATGTTGTCTCAGATCCTATGTTTAGTTGCTGGAGATGTTTGTTCTTGTTTTCATGCCATATGTATGACTGTTAGCTGCAATTCTTCCATGAAGACTCCTTTGAACAGTAGTTGGGTGTAGCTGGGTCTCACTGGCTGCTGCTAGTTCTGAGCATGATGTGTTTTTCATCTTCTAGACAAGTTTCTTCTATCAATAGTCTTTAAATTTGATAATTTTTTGACTGGGCTGCCACTAGGAATTTCAGGGCCCCTCACTGGCAAAATTTTGCGGTCCCCCTGAGACTCCATCCCAGCTCTGCCTCCACCCCAGATCCGCTTCCACCCTTCAAACCTTCCACAGTGCCACCAACCATTATTGTAAAAACTCCACTTCTGCACCACATCCTTACCAATCACACATTAACATTTCCCATGAAACACCAGATCATATACAAACATAGCTATCAAATTTTGTTTAGCCAAAAGATTTTTTAAGCCTGCCTCCATGACAAGGTAAACTCTTTTGGTAGTGCCCTACTGTACTCTTTTTTTTCACACCATGATCAGAATGCTCATTACCACCACTTAGTGACCGAATAATACAACATACAAGAAAAAAATACCAGGAAAAAACCAAGGATAAATACCACCACACCATGATCAGAGCATACACTACCACATAGTGACCGAATAATACCACAACATGGAGAAATACCACCACACTATGATCAGAGTGCACATTACCACCACATAGAAAATTAATAATATCACATACAAGGAGAAATATCGCCACAATATGATCAAAGTTCACATTACCACCACATAGTGACAGAATAATACCACATATAAGGAGAAATGCTACCACACCATGATCAGAGCACACATTACCACTACATAGTGACAGAATAATACCACATACAAGGGGTAAATACCACCACACCATGAACACTAAGTCTGAGAGGCTCGTTCTGGATCACTGACTTTCATTGAGGGCTTGTGAGAGCAGCTTCTGACTTCTCCTTCCTGTACGCTGACTCTCCCCTGCACCTGTCTCCCATCAATGCACTGCCTCCCACCTCTCTGTGCCCATCTCCTACTGTGCACTGTGTCTCTCTTCTCTGTGTCTGTCTCCTCCCTGTGCACTGTCCCTCCTTCCTGTGCAATGTCACTCCTCCCTGGGCTCTGTCTCTCCACCTGTGTGATGTCTCTCACCCATGTGCACTGTCTCCCCTCCTGTGCCTGTCTCCCCCCTCTCTGTGTCTGTCTCCCTGTGTGCTGTTTCTCCCCTCTGTGCCTGTCTTCCTTCTCTCTGTCCCTATCTCCCCCTTTATGCTGTGTCTCTCATCTGTGCACTGTGTCTCCCACCTCTGTGCCTGGATCCTCCCCATGCCTGCCTCCCCCCTCTCTGTGCCCATTCCCCCTGTGTGCTGTGCCTCCCCTCTGTGCCTGTCCCCCATTTGCTCTGCCACCCCTCTGTGCTTGTCCCACCATGCACTGTGCCTAACCCCCTTTGCGCTGTGCCTCCCTTCTGTGCCTGTCTCCTCTATGTGCTGTGCCTCCTCTCTGTGTCTGCCCCCTGTGCGCTGTCTCCCCTCTGTGCCTGTCTTCTGTGCACCATGCCTCCCCTCTGTGCCTGTCTCCTCTGGGCACCATGCCTCACCTTTGTGCCTGTCCCCCCTATATGCTGTGCCTCCCCTCTGTGCCACCCACTCTCCCTCTTAACATATGCTGTGCAGCAGGCGCTAAGCGCAGCATCTGACTGTAGTGACATTACCAGCAGCAGATCTCTATCTCCTGTACCGTGGTCTGTGGGTATAGACTATACTCAAGGTGGCCGCAGTGCAGGAGATCTGCTGCTGGTGGGTTCACTATAGTCGTACACTGTGCTCAGCGCCTGCCGTACAGTACAGGTTATGAAGGAAGAAGCAGGGCAGGGAACACCATCCAGTGAGTAGACCCCCCTGAAACCGGCAGTCCACTGCACTTGCCTCAGCCTTTACCCACTGCTGCATGCCCACACCTTTGGAGGGGGAAGGGATCAAGATATAGTGAAAATTGTGAGTGGGTGAGTGGATGAGTGGATGAGAGGGTGGGCCAGGCCATGCTGTGAGGGCTGGGCCCAGCCCTGCTGTGAAAACTGAGGCACTGAGGAATCAATGTAAATTCAATTACAGTAATTAGTTTTAGACACTCAAAAATACATACAAAAACATATTTTATGCAGAACAAAGATACAAGAAACATTCAGAAATGAATATTAAATTAATATGAAAGACTAATGTGAAGGATAAATAAACATTTACTACGGCAGTCATTTTTATAACCACTCTTTTTGGCGTATGGAAGACGCTGAGGAGGGGAGAGAGGAGTGCACATATTTTTTGGAAGGGGAATCACGTGGGTCACCATTTTTTATTGCAAAATTAGCAGCGATTTATGTATGAAAACCAGGAAAAACTGAGGCAGCAACAAAAACCGAGACACATTTTTCGTTGAAAAATTTGCCGAAAACTGAAACCGATGATAACCGATGTCAACGAAAACGGAAGTAATACTGTATATCTGGAAGTTATGTTGTTTTGGTTGCTCTTTGGTTATACCAAGTATTGATATGGTATATATTTCTCTATTGTTCATTCATTTACATTTACCGTAGTTCATCAAGAAAAAGATTAATGAGCACTTATAATGTTTAAAGTATTTTTGCTTTGTAGCATTTTTACATACAAAAACACAAACATGCAGTACATAATAAGTCAGAGGCTTTTGCTGTTTGACCCTTGGTGAAATGCTTTGAGTGAAAGCTAAATATAATCAATGAACACAGTTTATTACAACAGGTCAATGGTTTGTAAACGTTTGCCTTCAAGCATTCAGCTTTGTGATTTTCCTCCATACTGTTCTTCTAACACAACTAGTGCATGGAGGGAGGTCATGGTCAGCTGTGATATCAACTATTGTGAGTTGTGCATCCTTTGTTATCAGCTGTGCATAGAGATGTCATTACAAGGCCCTGTGCCCATGGTGCATTGTTTAACTTTGCTGGATTCAGGATAGAAATGCAGATTTTGATGCAGATTTTCAAAATCTGCATGAAACAATGCATCGTGGGCACAGGGCCTAATCCTGCCTTTGATGATAATGAGCATGCTGAAAATGTTTTTCAACAAGACAGAGAGTATAAGTCTAAAATAACCCCAGTGGCCTGTTTAAAAACTGAAAGAAACATTGCCAAATTTTAATAACAAAACATACTGGTAACAAAAAACAAAAATTTAATCAATAGATACATTTCTTATGATACATTTATTTAAAAGTACCATATTTTTTGCTTTATAAGATGCACCCCAAATTTGGTGAAGGAAAAGAAAAAAAAAATGTTAATGTTAAATGGGGTCCGTCATATAATGCCAGTGTCCGTCTTACAAATCACATATGTGTCCCTCATCCTGGGATACAGCCCCCATATCCTGCATATGGCTCCCTTGGTCTGGCACATTAGCCCCCTTGGGCTGGCACATTAGCGCCCCTGTGTTGGATATGGCCCCCTGTGCTGGATGTGACCTGCCCATCACACTATATGTTCCCCTGCTGGTGCGCATACATTAAAATAGCAACCACTGTTACTTACCCTCCATCACGCACTTCGTGCTTCCAGCTCCTCGGTCTCTTCCTGTGTTTGTGCCAGCATCCGATTACATGACATCACTGGGAGCATGTAGCGAGCAATGGAGGTAACAGCGGCTGTTATTTTAATGTGTGTGCACCGGAAACGGAACATATATTGTGATGGGGGGCCACATCCAGCACAGGGGGGCATATAGCATGACAGAGGGGCCATATCTAGCACAGTGGCATGTCATATGCGCCGCTCCCCCATCCATCTCTCAGCGCTGCTTCAACACTGAGGTGATGGACAGCAGGTGCAGTGCATATTACATGAGGCTAATGAGCGGGAGCACGTGACCTGCTGAATCCGGCAGCCCACATCAGTCCACGGACACCGCTCCAGAGCCGCCTCGCCCTCCACTACAGCACAGCACATAGTAGATTCAGATTAAAAAACGCACGCCCCACTTTCCCCAAAATTTGAAGGAACAAAAGTGCATGTTATAATCTGAAAAATATGGTAGCTATCCTATAATCAGTTATCACTATCTATCCCCTAAACGTGGGATCAATGAGGGTTCAAGCAATCAGATATTGACCACAAGTTTAGGGGTCCTGAGTCCCTCATATGTCCTCGCCGCACAAGCTATTTGAGAAATTGTCATCTTATACAGGCACCTATAGATCTTTAAATAGCTCATTCTGAAAGGGCACCTATCACCAATCTAAGGCTGTCCTTTTTTATTTAAGAAATCAATTGGCAGCCAAAGTCTGTTAGTAGCCTTTGAAAAGACCAGACCAGACTTTCTAGCAAAGATCATGTCCGAATTTCTGGGTTGTGCACATCCAGTATGCAGAATGAGATCCTACAACTGTCCATGGCCCCATCCTCACTGTGAAACTGCAAGATTTTGTGTGTAATTGCAAGATCTTACAATTTGGAGTAAATCATCGCTGTTATATCCCCTTACTAAATAGTTACTATTTGGTAACATAATTGGCACGGTTAGTTTGCAGTCAAGACCTCACAATCTCACAGTGAGAGGGGTCACAGAGTGAGTTGTCACGGATGGACTGCGCCTGCCGGTAGTGGGGCCCGGTGGTACAGATCAAAAGTGAAGACGTCTTGGTAGAACAGATTAAGGGGTTAATTTGTCGTGACGCCACCTATGAGTGTTCCGGTAACTTTACCGGCGCTGCGGGGCCTCCGGGGGATGGAATGCAGCAAGATGGAATGCTCCCCACAGGCTAAGCGATGATCCCCGGAGGCAGGAGCTGCACAAGATGTTCTGAGGCAGCTTTGGTTACCTTAGCATGCGGATAAACAGTTCATAAGAAGGCACGGACACTGTAAGTCTCTGTAACGGGTTCTTTACTGTAACCAGCAGGCAGTACATGGCATACAGTTTGTAGGTAGTGGACCGGGTGGACTCAGCAATGACCAGTGTTTCTCAGACATCCGCGGTGTTCCGTTGTCGCCCAGGAATACCAGGTCGGGTACAGGGAGGCTGCTTGAATGCCCTATCCGGGGTATACATTCCGGATGCTTTGGGGAGCCTTGGGTCCCTTGGTGGGTACAACTGGATGTGGCGGTGGTGGGGTGCTCCTGTAAAGCGGTCCCTCCACTCCTCTGGTTCGCATAGCAGAGCTGGACTACTGCTAGCTTCGGTACCAGCAAACCGGCTGTAGATGGGCACGGGATGATTTTGGACCCGCATGTTGATGCCCGATGATCGGTTGGTAATGCACCGGGAATAAGGATGCTCAACCGGGGTGATGACAGGGAGATGGGCCAGGGAATTGGCCAGGGGGCCACACGGAACTGTGCAACCCCATCTCCTAGGTTGCAGAGCTGGTAATCTAGCTCCCCTCTCCTACGTTGCTGTAACAACTTCTCTCCTCACTCTACCACTACACTCTGCCCACCAGGACCTTATTGGCCCTCTATGCTAGGTGATGCATGTAGGGTATGGATCTCTGAGTTAACTGTGTGACTGCTGAGTCAGAGAATATTGCTGCTGCTGTTTTGGCTGCAATACTCTCTTGTGACGCACTCGTTGCGGGGCGCCACATGAGCGTAAGTTTGTGGGCAGGAGACTTACAATGGGGAAAAAAGTATTCAGTCAGCCACCAGTTGTGCAAGTTCTCCCACTTAAAAAGATGAGAGGCCTGTAATTGACATCATAGCTAGACCTCAACTATGAGAGACAAAATGACAAAGCAAATCCTGAAAATCACATTGTCTGATTTGGAAAGAATTTTTTTTCAAATTTTGGTGGAAAATAAGTATTTGTTCAATTACAAAACTTCATCTCAGTACTTTGTTATATATCGTTTATTGGTAATGGCAGAGGTCAAACGTTTTCTGTAAGGCTGACTTCACATCAAGGTTTTTGGGCATCCGAGTGTATCCGTGTCAAATCGGATACACTCGGATGCGATTTTGCCACCCATGTATTCTTATGGGGCTCAAATGTGTCTCTATTGCCATCCAATTTAAGCACAATCTGTAGTTTTCCGATTTAGTCATGGAGCCAAAATCGCAGCCTGCTGCGATTTTGGTGTCCGTGTCTAAAATCGGACACCACAGATCCATGATGTTCCGTAGGAATATACAATGGGAGCCTATGGACATGGGATCTGTGTCTACATCGGATCCGTGTCGGCTCTGTGGTTATGTACTGAGCATGCCCAGAGGCAGTGCTCAGTACATAACCCTCTCTCCCTGCATCTTCTTTGCATCTTCCCTGTCACTCCCTTCTCTATCTCCTCTCCCCCTGCTCGTCTATCCTGTCCCCTGTCCTGTGCCCTATCCTGTCCCCTCCTCTTTTCTCCGTATTGTTAAAAAAAAAAAATCTCCTCTACTTCACCATTCCGGCGGCTAACCGGGGTTGTTTTCTTCTCTAGTTTTGTAATTTAGGAGATGATTCCTTGATATTCCGGTGGCTCTTGTAATCAGGTTCTCGATTGTTCTTGGATGGTAGCCCTGATTCAAAAACGTCTTTCTGAGGTCATCAAGGTGATTGTCTCTATCTGTAGGGTTGGAGCATATCTGATTGTGTCTGATGGTCTGGCTGTACACAATAGAGTTTTTTATGTGCTTTGGATAAAAACTGTCCCATCGGAGATATGCTGGATGGTCAATTGGCTTCTGGTACAGGGATGTCTCTATTTCATTGTTCTGTAGCTTAATGATGATGTCCAGAAAGCTGATTTCATTGCAAGAGTATTTGAGTGTTAAGTTAATGGTGGGGTGAAATTGATTAAAGTGTTCATGGAACATCTTCAGCTGTTGCTCAGACTCCATCCAGAAGATTAAAATATCATTGATATAATGGTAGTAAGCCTGAGGCCTGATAGGACAAGAGGATAAAAAGTCACCTTCATGCTTGGCCTTGAAAAGATTTGCATATAGTGGTGCCATTTTGCTTCCCATTGCTGTGCCAGTCTGCTGTAAATATATATTGTCGTCAAATGTAAAGTAGTTGTGCGTGAGGATGAATTTTATAAGCTTCACTGCAGAGTCAGCATCAATCCCTGTGTTTTCCAGGAAGATTTTGCAAGCATTTAAAGGGAACCAACCACATCAGATGACGACTATAAGCTGTTAATACATGTCCCTGCACCCTACCTACACCATTCCACCTATGTTTTTCTTAAGAATATTGATAAATGTAAACCGAAATATACACTTTATAAAATTACATGCCTGTGTACTTCTGGGCGTCTCCTTCTGGGTCAGTTACTAGAGGGCTGTGTCTCCAGCAGCATGACTGGCTTCTCTAGCCCTCCCTCTTACTTTGCAGGACGTCACATGAAGGGACAGGAGCAGCCTTGCGTGACCGCCCACTGATAGATAACATCACGCCCTTCATGTGACGTCCTGCAAAGTAAGAGGGAAGGCTAGAGAAGCCAGTCATGCTGCTGGAGACACAGCCCTCTAGTAACTGACCCAGAAGGAGACGCCCAGAAGTACACAGGCATGTAATTTTATAAAGTGTATATTTCGGTTTACATTTATCAATATTCTTAAGAAAAACATAGGTGGAATGGTGTAGGTAGGGTGCAGGGACATGTATTAACAGCTTATAGTCGTCATCTGAGGTGGTTGGTTCCCTTTAAGCCATCCTGGTGTGGAATGTTGCTGAACAGAGATTTCATGTCCATGGTGGCGAGGATGGTTCCTTCTGGTAGAGAATCTATTGCTGACAGTTTTTTCCATAGGTCAGTTGCGTAATTCACCAAAATAGGACATAAAATCACATAAAACTCACCAAAAAATTAGCAGGTAAATATCCATTGCACCTAGTGTCAAGCCCCAGGCCCTGGGGTACTCGGGTATCAGGCTCGGTGGGGTGCTTTTCCACGGGGGATGTCACGAGTGGCAGCGCCTGAGCCGTGGCCTGGGTGACACTTCAAAAAGGGGTTATGTACAGGGGATAAGAGTTTGTCATGTGACACCACCTGTAGTACCTGGTGATGGGTCACCAGTGCCGCCCCAGTCCTCCAGAGGTAGATGGTAATGCGGCTGGGATTGCAAAGCTCCATACAGGTAGAGCTGGTCCTCCGGTGCAGTGTTCCCGTAAGCAAGCAGGATGATGGAGAAAACCACACACAGGCAAAGTAATTTTCTCTCGGGTACTTTACTGTAAACGTTCAGTAGTAAATACAGAGTCCACAGTTCAGCATCAGATGTTAAAGTAACAGGTAGCTTTACGGGTGGCTGCAAGCAGATCTCAGGTGGTATGGTGGGACCCGTGGTGTGCCTTAGTTGACGAACCGGTGTTCTTTCTTCCGTGCCTAGGATGAGTCTATACCCATTGGCTCTGTGTAGGTAGTATTGGGGGTCCTCTCCCTCTTGGTGAGGAAGCAGGCAGACCGCTCCATCTGGCAGGGTGCTTTGGCGATATACGGACCACAGCAGCTGGTTGCTGACTGCAAAGATAGACCTTGGCCGGATCCTCTGGCCCAGCGTTCCCATGGTGGACTGGAGAATCCCCTGGAGTATGGTTGCTCCACGCTGAGGTTCCCCCTTTCTCTCTAGGGCCCAGACTTTGCACGTCAGGCGCCCTCTTTCAGGATCTCCTCAAGACCCTCTTTCTCCTTCCCTCCGGATCAGCTTGAAACCGTCTGGGTAACCCTTCCACCTCGTTCCACACTCTTTCTCGCCTCCTCCTCTGACTGTCCCGACTCTCTCTCACTGACTAGAGAGACTACACTTTCTCCAGACTGACACTGCTGCTGAAGACCTCTTTTGTCCCCCTAGAGGTGAATATATCCCCTCCCGGGTAACCTCCCACCGCTCAGCTAATGTGGGAGTGCAGGAATGGGGCCCACTCACCAACCTAGGGTCCACTTGCAGCTGGGGAAATTACACCTCTTTTACGGGTGCAATACCCCTCTGTGACGCCTGACTACGTGGGACGCCCCACTAGCTGCAGGCTACTAGCTCCTCTGAGATGCAACACAGGTGTCTCTATACCGGAGCTCAATCACCTACAACCCACAGATGGGGGCGGATGTGGCACCAGCATATGGCTATGCTGTCAGGGAGGTGACTGGTGGCATTTATAGACACAAGGTTACCATAGGGCTCTGCCACTCAGGTACATGTGAAGCATAGTGTCAAATTAGCCTATTGGTCACGCCCTGCTATTAGATCAACCGGGCTGCTCTGCACCGATTGTATGCCTCACAAATGACAGACGCCCCCCGTAGAGCCCAGCCTCAAACTACAGATAAAAAAAAGGTACAACAAAACCCTAAGGATGAAAATGTGAGGTGTTAGTGGGTATTTTGGCCAAAATCTGAAAGCTCGTAACCCAACGTCAAGGGCCCTCACGCTTACGAGTCCTAACCATATGTTTTCTGCCATATGTTTCTTTAACATTTTGAGATTCACTGAAATAGGACATAACATCACAAAAAAAACTCATCAAAAAATTGCCAGGTAAATATCCATTGCACCTAGCAGTAGGCTGCTAGCTACTCTGCGAGGCAACACAAGTGTCTGTGTACTGGTGCTCAATCACCTGCAACCCACAGATGGGGGCGTTTGTGGCACCAGCGTCTGGCCATACTGTCGGGGAGGTGACTGGTGGCATTTATAGACACAAGGTTACCATAGGGCTCTGCCACTAAATAGGTCAGTTGTGTCCTGAATATAGCTGGGTGTATCTTCTACCAGGGGTTTGAGAACACCCTCTACCCACTCAGAAATTTGTTCGGTGAGGGTGCCCACACATGAAATGATTGGTCTTCCTGGATTTCCTGGTTTGTGAATTTTGGGAAGCATGTAGAATGTGCTTGTTCTTGGACTTTCTAGGTCATCATCTCTTAAGGATATGTCAGGTAGACAAGAAACCAGCCTGTTTAATTCCTTGTGATAGTCCTGTGTGGGGTCAGACTCCAATTTCTTGTAGTAGCGTGTGTCCGTTAGTTGTCTGTCCAGAAATGTCCATAGAGAAAAACAGCAATGCATTTCTGGTGCCTATAGCAATTTTAATCATGATGGGTGAAATACATCTAAGGCCCCATTCACACACTGCTTTTTTTGCTGCGTATTTTTAAGCACAAGCTCAAAAAAAGCCAGGAGTGGAACAATCAAAACCGGGAGTGGCACACTCAGAGGAAAGGTCTAATAGAAACAAATGCTCCACTTACATGTTTAATAACCCACACCTGGTTTGTGATGAGCTTGTGCTTATAAATACGCAGCAAAAAAAGCAGTGTGTGAATAGGGCCTTAGGTGCAGTAAATGAAGGTTCTGGTCCATGGACAACAGCATGATGATTAAAGTAATTTAATAACACAGAAACAGTTGCACTCTGCAATGCTGAGACATGCGAACAATGAGTATAATAAATAGGAATATGGAAATGCATTACTGCTAAGGCTGGTTTCACATAACGTTTTTGTGCCTGTCCGTGGGATCCGACTTTGAAGGGGGATCCCACGGACAGGCACGGATCCATACGGATCCCTGCAATCGGATGGCAAATAGCCATCCGATCTGCAGGATCCGTGTGGATCCTGCGGTCCCCTGCCTCCTCCATCTTCTTCCCTCTCCTACTCTATATGATGTGCCCCCGCTATTCTATCTGTGTCCCCCGCTCTTCTATCCTCATCTATCCCTATCCTGTCCCCTGTCCTCTCCCTGGGTGTAAAAAAATAAAAAAACTCCTCCGGGAGTATACATTACCTGTCACCGCTCCTACGCTGCCGCACGATCAGGGCTAAAGGACCTGTGATGATGTCAGAGTCATATGACCCGGTCAGCTGACCGGGTCATGTGACCGGGCTCTTACATCATCATAGGTCCTTTAGCCCTGATCGTGCGGCAGCGTGGGAGCGGTGACAGGTAATGTATACTCCCGGAGGAGTTTTTTTTATTTTTTTACACCCAGGGAGAGGACAGGGGACAGGATAGGGATAGATGAGGATAGAAGAGCGGGGGACACAGATAGAATAGCGGGGGCACATCATATAGAGTAGGAGAGGGAAGAAGATGGAGGAGGCAGGAGTAGGGAAAGACAGGGAGATACGGAGCCGACATCGGATCTGAGGTGAACTCAGATCCGATGTCCATAGGCTCCTATGCTGTGGGCACATCGGACAGCCTCGGATCAGCAGTGATCCGAGGCTGTCCGATGTGAGTCACGGACACAAAATCGTAGCAGGCTACGATTTTGTGCCCGTGATTACATCGGATGGGATCGGATGGTGCCAAAATCGGATGCCAATAGTGGCACATCCGTTCCCATCCGATTCCCATAGGGGAACATGGGTCCGATTTCGGATTCGATTGTATCCATTTTGAAACGGATACAATCGGATGACCGAAAATCGTTATGTGAAAGCAGCCTAAGGAAATACCGTACATATAAAAACATGAATTATTTTAGATACTTATCACATAAAAAAGGTCAGTTTTATTTGCACCCTGTAGTAACGTTTTGGTGTGCAACTGTCTCTTTGTTTGCTATGCTATATGCTTTGTTCAGTATACATCTGTTCAGACTTGCATGTTAGGGAGTGCTGTCACTTTTGTTATGTAGACTATGGGGTCATGCCTTCTGACTATGCGCTCCTCCCCATTAGCCTTAGGTGATTTTATTCTCTATTAGCAGGTCCCTATCCACCCATATATAGGAGGGTTTTTTAACCCAGAGAAAGGCATTAGCTTGGGAAATGGACCAGTAAAGAGATACGCCGTGAATTGGCTACTGAGCTCAAGTAAAACTGACTTTTTTATATATATATATATATATATATATCTTTTTCTACATTTTTTATATGCAGGCTCGTTAGCAGTTATGCATGTCCATATTCCTATATTTATTGATTGTATACTACAGCTGTCTCTTTGTTTGTTATAGTATACTAGCTGTGAGCCCGATGCAAATGCATCGGGATTCTAGAACGTGGCAATATTATTTGCATTCATAGCATTATTATTACCATTAATAGCATAATTATTAGCATTAATAGCATAATTATTAACATTAATAGCATAATTATTAGCATTAATAGCATTAATAGCAATATTATTTGCATTAATACCATTATGATTACCATTAATAGCATAATTATTAGCATTAATAGCATAAATATTAGCATTAATAGCATAATTATTAGCATTAATAGCATAAATATTAGCATTAATAGCATAATTATTAGCATTAATAGCATACATATTAGCAATAATAGCATAATTATTAACATTAATAGCATTAATAATAGCATTAATAGCAATATTATTTGCATTAATAATAGCATTATTATTACCATTAATAGCATAATTATTAGCATTAATAGCATAATTATTAACATTAATAGCATAATTATTAGCATTAATAGCATTAATAGCAATATTATTTGCATTAATACCATTATGATTACCATAAATAGCATAATTATTAGCATTAATAGCATAAATATTAGCATTAATAGCATAATTATTAGCATTAATAGTATAAATATTAGCATTAATAGCATAATTATTAGCATTAATAGCATAAATATTAGCATTAATAGCAATATTATTTGCATTAATAGCATTATTATTACCATTAATAGCATAATTATTAGCATGAATAGCATAATTATTAACATTAATAGCATAATTATTAGCATTAATAGCATTAATAGCAATATTATTTGCATTAATACCATTATGATTACCATTAATAGCATAATTATTAGCATTAATAGCATAAATATTAGCATTAATAGCATAATTATTAGCATTAATAGTATTAATATTAGCATTAATAGCATAATTATTAGCATTAATAGCATAAATATTTGCATTAATAGCATAATTATTAACATTAATAGCATTAATAATAGCATTAATAGCAATATTATTTGCATTAATAGCATTATTATTACCATTAATAGCATAATTATTAGCATTAATAGCATAATTATTAACATTAATAGCATAATTATTAGCATTAATAGCATTAATAGCAATATTATTTGCATTAATACCATTATGATTACCATTAATAGCATAATTATTAGCATTAATAGCATAAATATTAGCATTAATAGCATAATTATTAGCATTAATAGCATAAATATTAGCATTAATAGCAATATTATTTGCATTAATAGCATTATTATTACCATTAATAGCATAATTATTAGCATGAATAGCATAATTATTAATAATAATAGCATTAATAATAGCATTAATAGCAATATTATTTGCATTAATAGCATTCTTATTACCATTAATAGCCTAATTATTAGCATTAATAGCATAATAATTAGCATTAATAGCATTAATAATAGAATTAATAGCAATATTATTTGCATTAATAGCATTATTATTACCATTAATACCATAATTATTAGCATTAATAGCATAATTATTAGCATTAATAACATAAATATTAGCATTAATAGCATAATTATTAGCATTAATAGCATTATTATTAGCAGTAATAGCATTATTAATAGCATTAATAAAATTAATAATACAATTAATAGCATTTATTTATTTTTTTATTATTATTTTTTATGTAATTATTTATTATTTTTTATTTATTTTTTGTATTATTTTTTAATTTTTTTTTTTATTATTAAATTTATTATTTATTAAAGTGAGCCTGAGGCTGAGACCCAGTTCTCCTTCAGGTCCGCTGAAAGGGCTGATATTATTAGCATATATTTAATTTTTTTATTATTATTTTTATTTAATAATTTATTATTTTTTATTTATTTTTTTATTATTTTTTAATTATTATTTTTTATATTAAATTTATTATTTATTTAAAGTGAGCCTGAGGCAGAGACCCAGTTCTCTTTCAGGTCCGCTGAAAGGGCTGATATAATTAGCATATATTTAATTTTTTTATTATTATTTTTATTGAATTATTTATTATTTTTAATTTATTTTTTTATTATTTTTAATTATTTTTTAATTATTTTTTTTTATTATTAAATTTATTATTTAGGCTGAGACCCAGTTCTCTTTCAGGTCCGCTGAAAGGGCTGATATAATTAGCATATATTTAATATTTTTATTATTATTTTTATTGAATTATTTATTATTTTTAATTTATTTTTTTATTATTTTTTAATTATTTTTTAATTATTTTTTTTATTATTTAATTTATTATTTAGGCTGAGACCCAGTTTTCTTTCAGGTCCGCTGAAAGGGCTGATATAATTAGCATATATTTAATTTTTTTATTATTATTTTTATTGAATTATTTATTATTTTTAATTTATTTTTTTATTATTTTTTAATTATTTTTTAATTTTTTTTTTATTATTAAATTTATTATTTAGGCTGAGACCCAGTTCTCTTTCAGGTCCGCTGAAAGGGCTGATATAATTAGCATATATGTATTTTTTTTATTATTATTTTTATTGAATTATTTATTATTTTTAATTTTTTTTTTATTATTTTTTAATTATTTTTTAATTATTTTTTTTATTATTAAATTTATTATTTAGGCTGAGACTCAGTTCTCTTTCAGGTCCGCTGAAAGGGCTGATATAATTAGCATATATTTAATTTTTTTATTATTATTTTTATTGAATTATTTATTATTTTTAATTTATTTTTTTATTATTTTTAATTATTTTTTAATTATTTTTTTTATTATTAAATTTATTATTTAGGCTGAGACCCAGTTCTCCTTCAGGTCCGTTTAGTTTTTATTTATTTTTTTATTATTTTTTAATTATTTTTTAATTATTTTTTTTATTATTAAATTTATTATTTAGGCTGAGACCCAGTTCTCTTTCAGGTCTGCTGAAAGGGCTGATATAATTAGCATATATTCATTTTTTTTATTATTATTTTTATTGAATTATTTATTATTTTTAATTTATTTTTTTATTATTTTTTAATTATTTTTTAATTATTTTTTTTATTATTAAATTTATTATTTAGGCTGAGACCCAGTTCTCTTTCAGGTCCGCTGAAAGGGCTGATATAATTAGCATATATTTATTTTTTTTATTATTATTTTTATTGAATTATTTATTATTTTTAATTTATTTTTTTATTATTTTTAATTATTTTTTAATTATTTTTTTTATTATTAAATTTATTATTTAGGCTGAGACCCAGTTCTCCTTCAGGTCCACTGAAAGGGCTGATATAATTAGCATATATTTAATTTTTTTATTATTATTTTTATTGAATTATTTATTATTTTTAATTTATTTTTTTATTATTTTTTAATTATTTTTTAATTATTTTTTTTATTATTAAATTTATTATTTAGGCTGAGACCCAGTTCTCTTTCAGGTCCGTTTAGTTTTTATTTATTTTTTTATTATTTTTTAATTATTTTTTAATTATTTTTTTTATTATTAAATTTATTATTTAGGCTGAGACCCAGTTCTCTTTCAGGTCTGCTGAAAGGGCTGATATAATTAGCATATATTCATTTTTTTTATTATTATTTTTATTGAATTATTTATTATTTTTAATTTATTTTTTTATTATTTTTTAATTATTTTTTAATTATTTTTTTTATTATTAAATTTATTATTTAGGCTGAGACCCAGTTCTCTTTCAGGTCCGCTGAAAGGGCTGATATAATTAGCATATATTTATTTTTTTTATTATTATTTTTATTGAATTATTTATTATTTTTAATTTATTTTTTTATTATTTTTAATTATTTTTTAATTATTTTTTTTATTATTAAATTTATTATTTAGGCTGAGACCCAGTTCTCTTTCAGGTCCGTTTAGTTTTTATTTATTTTTTTATTATTTTTTAATTATTTTTTAATTATTTTTTTTATTATTAAATTAATTTGTTCGCATTGAAATACATTAGCGGTGTGTCGGCGATTTTATGGCCGCCGACCTGGTTCTATTTGTCGGCCCTAAAATCGCGGACACACCGCTAATGCATGTCTATGGGCAGTGAGCTCGAATTCTGATTGGTCTGCGTCCAATCCGAAATCGGGCGGACTGCCCATAGACATGCATTAGCGGTGTGTCCGCGATTTTAGGGCCGACAAACAGAACCAGGTGGCCGGCCATAAAATCGGCGACACACCGCTAATGTATTTCAATGGGATCTGAGGTGCTCTTCTGATTGGCTGAGGGCATTAGAGAGCGACCAATCAGAAGAGCAGCTCACATCTCATAGAGATAGAATGGCGGATTTTGCGTCCATTGTATCTTAATGAGAAGTGAAGAGGACGTCGGAGATGGAAGTTGGCGGAAAGAAGACAGAAGACCCCGGGGGCCGGACGAAGAGCCGGAGATGGCGGAAAGAAGAGAGAAGAGCGGCGGGGCCGGAGGAAGAGGACGGCTGGCCGGACGAAGGGATTGTTGGTCGGACGGACGACCAGATGACTAAGAAGGCATGTAAGTGATCGACGGGGGCGTTAGGTTAGGGGACGGCGGGGGCTTCGGGTGTAGGGCCTTAGGTGTTAGCGGCGGGAACTTAGGAGGCGGCGGGGCTTAGGGGGCAGGGGGGGGTAGGGGTTTAGGTGCGGATTCGGGGGTAGGGGGTTAGGTGCGGCTTAGGGGGTAGGGGCTTGCGGCAGAGGGTAGTGGCTGCGGCGGGGGTAGTGGCTTAGGGCGGCAGGGGGTAGGTGCTTCGGCGGCGGGGTAGGTTAGGGCGGCAGGGGGTAGGGGCTTGCGGCAGAGGGTAGTGGCTGCGGCGGAGTAGTGGCTTAGGGGGGTAGGGGCTTCGGCGGCGGGGTAGTGGCTGCGGCGGGGTAGTGGGTTAGGGCGGCAGGGGGTAGGGGCTTGCGGCAGAGGGTGGCTGCGGCGGGGTAGTGGGTTAGGGCGGCAGGGGGTAGGGGCTTGCGGCAGAGGGTAGTGGGTGCGGCGGGGGTAGTGGCTTAGGGCGGCAGGGGGTAGGGGCTTTGGCGGCGGGGTAGTGGCTTAGGGGTTAGGGCGGCAGGGGGTAGGGGCTGCGGCGGGGTAGTGGGTTAGGGCGGGAGGGGGTAGGGGCTTGCGGCAGAGGGTAGTGGCTGCGTCGGGGTAGTGGCTTAGGGCGGCAGGGGTAGGGGCTTCGGCGGCGGGGGTAGTGGCTTAGGGGTTAGGTGCGGCAGAGGGTAGTGGCTGCGGCGGGGTAGTGGGTTAGGACGGCAGGGGGTAGGGGCTTGCGGCAGAGGGTAGGGGCTGCGGCGGGGTAGTGGGTTAAGGTGGCAGGGGGTAGGGGCTTGCGGCAGAGGGTAGTGGCTGCAGCGGGGTAGTGGCTTAGGGCGGCAGGGGGTAGGGGCTTTGGCGGCGGGGTAGTGGCTTAGGGGTTAGGTGCGGCAGAGGGTAGTGGCTGCGGCGGGGTAGTGGGTTAGGGCGGCAGGGGGTAGGGGCTTGCGGCAGAGGGTAGTGGCTGCGGCGGGGTAGTGGCTTCGGGCGGCAGGGGGTAGGGGCTTTGGCGGCGGGGGTAGTGGCTTAGGGCGGCAGGGGGTAGGGGCTTCGGCGGGACTTAGGGGGTAGGGGGTAGTGGCTTAGGGCGGCAGGGGGTAGGGGTGTTTTAGAGCATGGCGCTGTAGTGTACAGCGCGATGGTATACTACAGTCCCATGGGCATACGCGTGTCGGCCCTTAAGCGCCAGCGGACATTGCGAGTGGTTGGCGCTTAGGTTTAGGGGCGGACAGGCGTATGGGCATGGGACTGTAGTATACTATAGCGGTGTACACTACAGTCGTATGGGCTTCTGTGGCTTGGTTAGCGGTGGGTGCAAGCGACTCTCAATGCCCGCTTCGCGGGCATTGCTTCGCGAGACTGCAACGACTCGCAATGCCCGCTTTGCGGGCATTGCTTCGGGAGTCGCCGTGGCCGCTACGCGGCCACGGACAGAGTCCAGGATAAGAGACCTGGACTCGCTAACCAAGCCACCGGAAGTCGCGCCGCTCCGATGGAAGTCAACTACGGCAATTATATAATAGATGTTATGTTCAGTATACACCTGTTCAGACTTATGTTAGGAGCTCCGTCAGTTTTTTGTGGTGAATCAATTTTTATTGAAACATAAGTAAACCGTGACAGGCCGTGTAACAGGCCTAAACAGAAATCAACATATTAGACAGATTCAAATGAATGTTAAGCGAAACATCTGTCCAGGCAGTCCACAAATCCTGGTCTTGTACACAGCCCGCTCAGGGGCATGCCACATCATAATAAGGAATATAAGTATGAGTAGTAAACTTATATAGAAGCTTCTAATATCACAAAATAAATCAGAAGCCCTGATGAAGTTGTATTTACACAAAGAAACGCATAGGCAAGTGGTTAAATAAACAGAGTATACTCCATTACTCTGTTTGTCATCATTGGAGGTCAGTGCAGTGATTCTTTTCAACTCAGCGCTTTCTGTTTGTTCATCTTATCTTCCCTTGGCTGGGCACTGCTGTGACCTCAGGAGAGAGCTGTCAAAGTTGGTTGTGACTCATACAACCTGACCAGGTGAGTCTTTCCATAGAAGGGGGACACCTGGTGGCTAAACTAAAGGGGGTGTCACACACGTCAATGTCGTCAGTGAGATGATTGCTGACGACATTGACGGCTGATCGCTGGTGAGCTGTCACACAGGCAGACTCACCAGCGATCAATGGACCAGAGACATCGTGGAAACGATTTAAATATCGTTTCCACGATGTCTTGCTCCCGCTGCCAGCCTGCTGGAAGCGGGAGCAGGCTGGTCTCGAAGGTAAACTGCGGGTATCTAGGCAGCGCGCGCTGCCTAGATACCCGCAGTTTACCTTGGATACCAGCTCCCAGCGCTTGTGAGAGGTGCTGGGAGCTGGAATATCGCTACTCCCGGTGTCACACGCAGCGATGCTGCGTGTCCACCGGGCGACCATCGCCAAGTTATAGGACAGATTCTAAAACCTGGCGATCATCAACCAGCGATTTATCGCTGGTTGATTCAGTATGTCACACGCATCAATATCGCTGCAACGTCACGTGCAGCTGTGATCGTGCAGGCGATATTGACGCGTGTGACATACCCTTAAGAGGATATCACTCTATGTGCGCTCCAACTATTTTATCTCTATGGGGCAGTATAGTGATACTTTTATTTTTAAGGGCATCGTGTCGGAAAGTGCTGCTGAAGATGAAGAAGAGGGAAGACTATAGAGATGAACTGTGGATGTCAAATCTCATGGCGCCTGTGCTACAACAAAATAAAAGCAATGGGTACAACTCTAATCAGAGAAGATGTCATCTACAGTATAAGGTACCAAGATGTAAAAGTTTGTCTGCGTCTCATCTGGACTGTGGTTCCTGCATGGTCCGCAGTCTGTTGATGACTGGTAACAACCCCCAGCATCTCCTTACCATTTTTAAAGACATGCTGGGAGGTATAGCTTCATCTACATACATAAACGCCAGTTGGGACTTCCGGCCACTGTAACCGAATCTCTTAAGGCATCACGGCAGTGTCACCTGCGCAGGCGCAGTTCGTGGCCACAAGCGACATCTACTGATGATGGTTCAGGTGCTGTTTTCATGTACTGAAGGTTGTTCTGGCTCTGCATTCTTCTACTGAGGTGGTTCTGGCCCTGTATCCCTCTGCTGATGTTGATTTGGTCACTGCATTTATCTACTGAGATTGTTCTGTCACTGCATTCCTTTACTGGTGGTGGTTCTGTTGCTGCATTCATCTACTGACGGTTGTTCTGGCCCTGCATTCATCTGCTTATGGTGCTTCTGTCACTGCATTCATCTACTGATGGTGGTTCTGACCCTGCATTCATCAGCTGATGGTTCAGATCCTGCATTCATCCACTGAGGTGGTTCTGGTTCTGCATTTGTCTACTGAAGGTGGCTCTATCGCTGCATTCATCTACTGACAGTAGTTACGATCTTGCAAGATTTGTGAAGTCATTGAGCACGGAGACCCGCGCCACTGCGCAGGCGTGAGAGCAGTGTGGTGTAGACAGGAGGGGAGGCCTTTTAATAGGAGCAAAGTGGGCATTTCAACCAGTAGAGCGGCAAAGACCAGATTTTTTAAGAAACTTCCGGACCATTTTCAGCTAATTTCCATTCCTCGCGGGAGATATTAAAAGTTAATTTGTGAGGTACATTCTGGGGACTGGTCACATGCTCGGCCCGGCTTCAATATGTGCACTGCGCATGCGCCGAAGCACGGCCGAACACGTGATCAGCCCCCAGAATGCACCGGGCCGGATATGACGTTCCAAACAACCATGGTTTGCCCCCCCTAGTTTTGATCCTGGGTATGCCCATGCCTGAGAGCCAGCATGGGGCCCATATAGCGGCGATGGGGGGGCGAGTAGTGCAATGTAATATGTACCGCTCCCCCTGCAGCTGATTGACAGGGGGATGCAGTGCATATTGCATTGCACTAATGAGCAGCCCACGTGACTGCTCACTCGTACTACAGCCTCCCCCTGCCTCCACCAGCCCCCGGTCACCCGCCCCCCCCACTCAGCCAGTATACTGACTCGAGTATAAGCCGAGGGGGGCACTTTTCAGCACAAAAATTGTGCTGAAAATCTCAGCTTATACTCGAGTATATACGGTAAGTCTGCTGCCCCTGATGTTATACATACCCACCGACATTTTCAGCTATTTTCTGCGTTGCTCCAGTCCCGCGGGCCTTCTTGTGCCTGTAACTTCTGACTGGCTGGCAGTCATAAGTTACATCACAAGCTCCCAATGCGTCTTTATGAGAGCCAGAACGACATTCTCATAGAATTACTGTAATGTCCGTCGGAGTTACAGGTGAAAAGGGGAATCCTGGACAGACTAAATGCAAACCGCATCATCAGGCAGAAACCTGAGATACCCAGGCACCCTTTAAACCCTATACAGGCAATTGGATTTACTGCAAGGTCCAGGGGGTTGCTGCCTATAGATGGTTTGCAGTCCAGGAATAGAAAAGTTGCCAAGCATGGTCAAAGCCGAGAGTGCAGAAAAGTAAAAAATTGTTAGGCTGGAGAATAGTGTAAATACAGGCAGAGGTCCATCCAGAAAATAAATAATACTAAGCAGGATAACAACAAGTGAACCAGGAAATATATCTGGCAACTAGCAGCAACACACAGAGGATTCAAATAAGCTTCAGTACTTCCTAATTGGCTGAAATCACAGTTAATGGCCACAGCTGGGCAGCCATATAACACATCCACACAGCCAGACTACTTACTACATCACCAGCTTCGGAGTTAACACAGCAACACCTGGTGGCAGAGGCAGAAGTTGCAGGAGCAGACTCTGGGGACGTGACAGTTACATTGAGTTACATGAAACACTAGAGCAGCCGTCAGGTTACAAACTAATGGAGACCGATGGGATGAGTGTGGATAACAGATGCAGACACCAGAGTGTGAGCATATGACAGGGATAATGGGTCTAAGATTTAAAGCACCAGTCCAGCAATCTTTTTTTATTTCACCACCGTACACCATAGGTAACAACATGAGTATATGTAGCATCTTCATGCTTTGTTACTCCAAATAGTCTTTCGCTGAATATACAACTGTATATTCATACTTGCTTTCATTATTATATCAATTTTTCTTATTTAATGTTTTCCTTTTTTAAGGTTTTCTAATTGTTATTAGCTAGGAAAGTTGATTTCTGTAATATAATTTTGAATTCCGTATGCATTTGAGATAATTATTAAGATCATTATATCTAACCGCTCACCAGATTACAACAATTATATGGCATATTTTTCCTCTATTATAACCTGTCATGATCACCATATTTATGTGCACTAGTAGCATGCTGATTTTTATGTTCATTTTGCCGCCCCAATTACTCTTTTTCTGCCTTTCAAATTGCATTGTATCAGTAGCACCCCAGGGTATGGGAACTCGGATGTCTGGGCCCTCTGCTTCGGTGGGGATATCACTGGTGGCCTGCCCAGATCCGTGAGCCTGGGGGATAGCCCACAAGAAAAGGTTGTTTTAGTATTTACAAAGGGATTAGAGTCTTTGTCTTGTGACGCCACCTGTAGTACCTGGTGACTAAACACCAGCGCCGCCATAGTCCTCCGGAGGGTGCAGACCATTGAGGAAAGTCAATGAATGCAGGACAGAAACACAGAGGCAATTCACTCTTCCAGGTACTTTACTTGTAAAAGAAAATTGATCAAGATGGTGATATGTCGCACCCACTGGGACGGGGTACTCGGTACCGGACCAGGTTGCTGCTGGGGGATGCCACGGAGGTCCTGGTCCGGACTGTGTCCCGGGCCCGTACAGGTAAAAGGGAATATGTACAAGGGATAAATGTTTGTTGTGACGCCACCCACAGTTTGTGGTCAGTTATGGGACCACCGCTGCTGCAGAACCTCCGGGGACGATGTTAGGTCAGCTGTAGATGGAATAGCTCTCCATGGGTAGAGTTGGGTTCCCCGGGGCAGTGATGGTTAAGTGTATGATTGTTGGTTGTGATAAGTGCAGTTCACTTACTTTCCTGCTGCTGCAGCCTTCTTCCAGCCAGTGCCCAGAGCTGACAGGCTGTGGCTCTCCAGGTGAGATCTCTCTGTTGCCCTGCTGGAAGGAATCATTAATGGGCAAGGAAGCAAAGCTATTATAACGTTCTGTTTGCAGACAATCATACAAGGGAGTCAAAAGCAGGGTTCACTGTGTTTACTTTGCAGTTCTTTCAGTACAGCGGTTCAGGTCCAGTTCAGTTCTTACACTGATTACAGACGTTCCCCTCCAGGTTCCTTTCTACTTCCTGCAGCCAGGTTGTTACTCTCTGTGACCCCTCACTCTTTCTCTCGTCCCTTCCAGGCTTTATTCTCTCTCTCCTTGTGTGTGTCTCCGGACAGTATAGCGGTAGCTCGGACCCCTGTGGGTCCTCGTGGTCGCCACTGAGCTGCCTGTCCTTTGGGTGGGAACTCCAACCTGGAGTTAGAGCTCCCCGTCGGTGAATCTGGGGAAACCGGGTAAATCGTCGGTCCCCTTCAGAGCCGACACTCTGCTTCTAGCCTAGCCTCCAATAGTCCTTCTCTGCAAGCCTCTATCAGGCTCCCTTCTGACCCGTGTGACTCTGGTTTCAATATGGAAGGCTACTCCGCCGGTAGTTGGTCGTTTCACCTGTGTTCCTCAGATACAGTGTTGCAGATCTGCCTCTTTCCTCACACTCCTGGGGTGCTGGCTATGGACGTACTTTCTCTCCATGGTTTCACTGGCACTTCGGATTCTGCACTCCATCAGCCCTACTCCTCCAGAACGTGTGCTTCTGTCTTTGCTTCTCAGCCCACTTCGGCCTACTTCTGGTATTTGCTGGTCGGCACCCTCAGCCTACTCTGTGTCTTTTCTGCTCAGCCTACTCTGGCCTACTAACTCCTTCCTCCTCTCCTTTCTCTATTTCTACCGTCTGTCACCTGACCTACAAGCTGTACCACCCACTGTTCTCTAAACCCACCACCCCTTGCCCGCCTAGAGTCCCGGGCTCCGGGTTTGGTGCTGCCCTCTAGTGGCGTGTGGGATGTCTGTGAGGGTGTTTGTGGTGCAAACTGTCTTCCTTCATACCTGGCTGCAGTTCCCTATGTGGCCTCCTGGTCGCAGGGGCGCCACAGATACAGCTCACAGTACTTCCCGCAGGACAGCCGGCCGGGTAGTCACAGCAGAATGCACAATCTGTGGAAGTCTCTGGCGGTACCTTCTTGGATCTACCCTTGTCCTGTCCCTTCTCTCTCTTCTCGTGGTCTGCTTCTTGAGCAGCAATACGTCCCAGGGATGAACACCCTGAGAACTTCTTCGGAGCCGGGACGAGTACGGTCGGAGGGTGAACATTCCCTGTACTCCGGGTGAACAAATCAGTGCGTTCTACCTTCTCCTCTCACACTTTCCACACTCCAACTCTCTTTTTGGGACCTTCCCCTCGGTTGCATTGTTGGATGTGTGTTGGGTTCAAATCCTTCTACATTGTTCTGCATTCTGCTTGCGACAGGGGTAACTACACGCTCATCTTTGGGTGCAGTACTCCACTTGTGATGCCAGACCAGTGGGGCACCACATTCCCCCTTGATGGAAAATACTCGTCCGCAAGTATGGTGTTACAGGGTTTATAGGAAGAGTAAAAAGTTTTGTATTTTCACTAAACAATAACAGGTAACATATTTACAAGCAAGCATTCTTCTTCTTCCCTTTATGGGAGGCTCAATTCTTTTTAATGTTACTAACCAATGTGAAAGCTAGCTACTACTATAGACCTCGGGGTCCTCGGGTCACATTTTGGCCAAGATATTACTCTCCAGTTCATAGCATCTTTCTTTATACAGAATTCACTTTAAACAATAATAACATTATCTAACTTTTCATCGGCCACACGGGGACCAGTAACTGCGCGGACCCAGCGGTAATCATTGTCCATCACAGTCCAGTATGCTTTATCACCGCGGGGCCACTTTGAATATCTACATGATATCAAACGAGAGTCTCTGGCTAAAACGGGTTAGTAGTCCAGGCTCAAACAACATTATACAATCATGGGAGGGAAGAGTTCTCATAGAAGTCTATGAGTCTACACTTAAATCAGGGAATTTCACATACTTCTTTAATGCAAGGGAAAAGAAAAACAAAAAGTTCACACTGCAGCAAAAGAAACTATTCACATCTTAAGTCTGAGGCGATAACACGTACTTAGTGGCGGGACGCACGAATAGCGAACCACCCAAGTGGCCCCGCGTGTCTCTCATAAGTTACTTCATCTCCGCGGTACACATCCCGGTCCAGATGACCACAAGACAGGTGTGGCCCAATGTCTCTATGCACCACAAAGATTTTGTCATGCAGTCCTGGCTCACGTATGAATCCCCAGCCATCTGCATAGTTAAATGACACTATGATACCAGTCTTTCGCAGTTCCAATGGCAGTGGGGGGTGGCTGTAGGCTTCCTCCCTTACTCTACAGCTTTCCATCTTCTGTTAGTAGTATTCCTCTGTACATCTTTGCCGGGCCTCCTGGTCGGACTCTCTAACCAGTGGGGTATACTCCGGTGGTGAAATGCGTTGTAACGGGGTATCCAGAACGGCGGTAACATCTGCGACGCAACTTGGCACAGCAACAGGTAGCCTCCGCTGGTCGGTCCACAATGCCAGCTCCGGGGTACGATCTCCAGTAGCTCGGGGACAATAAAACAACTCTTCGTCCTCCGCGGAGTCATCCTCGGCTAGGTTGGTGATGTTATCCAGGCCATCATCAACCTCCTCCACAACGACGTCCGGTTCTTCCTCCAGGGCTTGGGTCTCTACCACCGGGGTGTTAGCGGGAGCAGTGGGCAGGTCCTCTGGGACATCAGTTTGGACTCCTGCCTCGTGAGTCTGAACAGGTGTGATGGCAGCCAAAGCAGCGGTTGCGGCTTCTCTCGCTCTTCTATCCATGGCTTGACCCCTGAGCCCCACAGCCTGCTCTGCACTCCATTGCCGTACTACCCACGCTAGCGTCTCGGATAGTCGGCTCCGCAAGTCTCGGAATGCGACCATCTAGAACTCAGCTTTGCCCTCATCCGTCAGTAGGGACGGGACTTCCGAATTGCAGCGGGCAGCACGGGCCTCCTGTTCCACTTGTTGGAGAATGTCCGTCCACCCGGTTGCCATGTTGCTGGGTATATTGTGCTTTATATTATCTCCTTCTCTTCCAGCTATCCCTTTATGGGCGTGTAATGGCTTCCCAGGGGCCACTTCCGTTGGGCCGCCCCCCTGATTGATTGATGGCCATGGGGACGGCCAAACATTTTCGCACCTCCGTCTAGGCCCTTCTTCGTCAAGGGGCTGAGGCACACCCCCGAGCCTGCACATGGTCCTTTTACATAGTCAAATCGCCATCTTGGGGTTCCCGGTAAAATGGCGGGAACCAGATCTCAATGCACAGCGGCGGTGAAAGTTCTTTTCAGTCAAATAGTTCAAAGTCCAAATGCACACAATACCCGGTTGCATCAGGCATGCGATCCTGTTCGTGAGCGCCAGAATAGGGTTTATACTGTAGCACCCCAGGGTATGGGAACTCAGATGTCTGGGCAATTTGGTTCGTGCTTCGGTAGGGATATCACTGGTGGCCTGCCCAGATCCGTGATCCCGGGGGACAGCCCACAAGAAAGGGTTATTTTAGTATTTACTAAGGGATTAGAGTCTTTGTCTCGTGACGCCACCTGTAGTACCTGGTGACTAAACATCAGCAGTTCTCCGGAGGGTGGTTTTATTGCGGCTAGGGTGGAGCAGCTCCCTACAGGTAGAGCTAAGCCTCCAGGGCAGCGTTACCTGTTGCCAGGACGGTGCAGACCGTTGAGGAAAGTCAATGAATGCAGGACAGAAACACAGAGGCAATTCACTCTTCCGGGTACTTTACTTCTAAAAGAAAACTGATCAAGATGGTGATACAGCTCACAGTGCTTCCCGCAGGACGGACGGCCGGGTAGCCGCAGCAGAATGCACATTCTGTGGAAGTCTCTGGCGGTAACTTCTTGGATCTACCCTTGTTCTGTCCCTTCTCTCTCTTCTCGTGGTCTGCTTCTTGAGCAGCAATACATCACAGGGGATGAACACCCTGAGAACGTCTTCGGAGTCGGGACGAGTACGGTCAGAGGATGAACACTCCAGGCCACGTTGTCAGACCCGTGTACTCCGGGTGAACAAGTCAGGACCTTTCTGTCTGGGCTACTTCTTTCTCTAGCCCTCTTTTGAAGCTCCCTTTCTCTCTTGGGTAAGCTCCCATTCTCCGTCTGTCCTCGGGGAAGACACTCCTGAAGACTCCCCGTGCGTTCTACCTTCTCCTCTCACACTTTCCACTCTCTAACTCTCTTTTTGGGACCTCCCCCCCGGTTGCATCGATGGGTGTGTGTTGGGTTCAAATCCTTCCACAGTGTTCTGCATTCTACTTGCGACAGGGGTAACCACACGCTCATCTTTGGGTGCAGTACCCCACTTGTGACGCCTGACCAGTGGGGCACCACATATGTTTTCTTCTGCTCACTTTTTGGTTTGCCCTTGCATGTGCCTCCATTGAATTAAACCAATTACCAAGCATTCAACTCTATGCAGAAAAAGCGTGATTGAATTACTTTAATCATGAATCCGATGTGTCTACCGGAATGGACCTGCATTTAAGTGCACCTTAAAAATATTTCTCACACCTTGATTAAAGGAGTTATATGCATCAGAAATGCATTGGTGTTGTTCTATATTTTATAGAATGCCTATTGAGCTCATAATATGATTTTAAAAAAAATCTAAGATTTTAAATTTAAGATTTTAACTCCATGAAACTCAATATACCCTTTGTTCACTTGCATTGCTGGTCTGACACCTTGACGTTAGGCTAGAGTCACATTAGCGTCATGGAAGCGCTAAAAGCTAGCGTTTTTTCCATGTTAAAATGTTGAAAACCACTAGTGTTAACGCCTCCTCATAGGCTGCCATGTAAAAAACACATTGCAAAAGTGCAATGCTTTTGACACCAGGCGTTTTTGCAAAAGCACCAAAAAATGCGGTAGGCAGTGATTTGGGGGGCGTTTGCAAAAACGCATGCATTTTTTTTAACATGGGAGTCTATGGGAAACACATGTGTTAACGCTAGCGCTAAAAAGGGAAAAAATGCCAAAAAGTCAAGGGAAAAAAATGCTTTTTTTAACTCATCCTTGCAAAGGATGCACCCTCCCATATGTGACCCTAGCCTTATATTGGGTGTGAAGAGATGTTGCTGGTCTGACACCTTGCGGTTATATTAGGTGTGGAGAGACATGTCATATGCTCATACATCTTTCGTTAAAAGAGTCCACAAACCAGTTTCCATTTAAGCATAAAGACATATAGACATACAGCAATATTTCAAATACGGTACATATATAAAATGCAAAATCGAACATCCCTCTCCTCCCCCCAGTCAGCATCAAAGAAAAAATTTTAAACTCCATAAAACAAGTCTTCAAGCACCTCAGGACTTGATACATCACATTTGACAGTTACTAGTTTCATCATAACACCCCTACTCAAGTGACACCCTCCTCTTCAGACCTCAAACGTAGTTTACCCAAAGTTCCTCCCAGTTCTTCTAGTGCATACCAATCTGAGTATTGGAACAATATCATTATATTTTGAATTTCTGAGTCAGTGAGAGATGTTTCTATATATGATCTCCACGTAATAAAGAAACACTTAGTTCCCTTCTTTATGTTCCTCAACGTTTCCCTCCTCTCTAAATGTAATAACTCCAACAATGCCAAGTGAATATCTGCCTCTCCCGGCAGTACCAAAGCCATCCAGCGTTGAAGGATAGCTCGTTTCGCTAGCAGGGAAATTGTGTGAAACAGTACATGTAAGTTTCCCCATGTATTTTGTCTTCGGTGTAGTGAAACAGCCAGCACATTGGATCTAGCTCTACCGTAATTCCGCAAATCTTATGTACTAAACCCTGTATCATCTCCCAAAACTTTTTAGAATACATGCAGGACCACAACCCATGTTCCATGTCTGTTCCGGCTTTTCCACATTCAGGACATTTTACTATCCTATCTGGACGCTTGGAGTTTGGAGGGACATTAAATCCTATTATAGCGCCATGCATGATTCTGAATTGACTGTCTCTCCATCGTTCGTTAATTAAATATTTTTTTACCATTTTCCAACCTTGCAGTATTTTTGCAATAAATCCTCATCATCCAGATATTTTTTCCATTTTCCAAACATCCTATCCTCACATAATGGTTGTAATTCTGATCTTAATGTTTTGTATACAGAAGAGATTGTGACGTCCATAGTGTCTCTCGACATCAAAATCTCCCACGTATTTTTGGATATTTCCTTTGTTATATTTCTCAAGTTTTGTAAAATGTAGTGGTTCATTTGGCTAAATTGTAATAACTGAAAGTTAGGTAGATGATATTTACTCATAATTTCCTGTCCTGACATCCAACTCTTTTCTGTCACATCCATCAAATCCCCTACCGTTTTAATGCCCTTTCTCCGCCACTCCCCAAACAAACTATTTTCCCTTCCAAGTTTAAAGGCTGGAAATGCCCAAGGATTCAGATACCTTGATACTTTCCAAGACAATTTTAGTTTTTTCCTTATCATTTTCCAAGTTGCCATGGTATCTTTACATATTGTTGAGTTTTTAATGTGTGCGGGTAAGTAGTGCAGTGGTGAGTGTAACACTGCCGCCAGTTCCCAGGGTTCACTAAACTCTGATTCAAGAGCTAGATCAGAATATCTACTGGATTTCTTCATCCAGTCTAACACATGCCTTGCTATACAGGCTAGGTTGTTGCCCCTTACATCAGGCATACCCACCCCCCACTTCATCCGTGTGGCGTATTAGATAT
Organism: Allobates femoralis; assembly: GCA_033576535.1. Taxonomy (NCBI): domain Eukaryota; kingdom Metazoa; phylum Chordata; class Amphibia; order Anura; family Aromobatidae; genus Allobates; species Allobates femoralis. The sequence goes on from JARQOC010000006.1 coordinate 271,703,589, forward strand.
CTAAAGGCTATCCTATCTCTATTCCCTTTCCAAATGAACTTGGAGAAAGCTTCATGTCGTAACAACATAGGAATCGTCTGTAGAGGATACAATAATCTGGCAAAGCTCACCATCGTAAGAAGGTGACAACGTCCAAGCAATGACAAAGGAAGCCCCTTCCATCTCTCTAGCTCTTTTTCTATCTTTGTTATAATCGGTGTATAATTTAACTTGTAAATTTGATGTGTTGTTCTGCCTAAGTATATTCCCAGATACTTGATATGATCCTTCGCCACTGGAATCCCGCATACATTAGCGTTCTGTTCCCGCTGTTTATCCCTTCTAATGAACAGGAGTTCACATTTCTTAGTGTTCAGATGAAAGCCTGAAAATTTACCAAACTTTTCGATCTCCGCCAATAGTCACGGGAGATCCCTTGTGGGATTATTTAAAAATAATATGATGTCATCCGCAAATAATGCGGATTTAACTTCCAGCTTTCCCACCTTTATTCCTGCAAAAGTGCTGTGTGTATTGATATGTCTAACCAGTGGTTCAATAGCGATGTTAAACATTAAGGGCGACAGGGGGCAGCCCTGTCTGTTCCCCCTCTCTATCTGAAATGTATCCGATAAGTGTCCCGTCGTGTAAATCTGCACCCTAGGGTTACAATACAAGTTTGTGAGAAATTGTCTAAAAGGGCCTGTCAACCCAACGTCTTGTCCCTCAGCACATCAAGTAACAGCATAGCTTTTCTTATGTTGATGGTGGTGGATCTCCCCTTCACAAACCCCGTCTGATGTTACATAATCAGTCTCGGCAAAATCCTGGCCAACCTTTCTGCTATTATTTTGGACAAGAGTTTGAGATCCTGATTAATTAAGGAGATTGGCCTATAGCTCGAAGGATCTAATGTATCCCTTTCCCCTTTAGGTAATAATTTTATGTATGCTGTGTTTATTGTATCAGACAAAGGCTCCCCCTGGAGGATCCCATTATAAAATTCCTGTAAGGGTTGAGTTATTTGTTGACGTAATGACTTAAAGAAGGCTCCATTGTACCCATCCGGCCCTGGTGCTTTATGTGAACTGAGTCCCCCTATGGCAACCCCAATCTCCTCTGTAGATATCGGTCCATTCAAACCTAATAACTCCTCTTCAGTAATTTTAGACATATTGACAGACTCCAACCACTTCAGGCCCTGCAAATCTGACTGACTTTTATCTTTGTAAAGAGTGGCATAATATCTACCTAGCGTGTTCGCAATGTCCTTGGGATTCGTTATTATCCTCCCTCCCCTATCTCTAATTGCTGTTATGTGTGTGCCTGCACGCTGCCTCTTCACCAAATTAGCCATCATTTTTCCCGCCTTGTCCCCATACCTGTTTAATTCCATTTCTAGGTGCCCTTTATGTATGATTTCTTTCTTTTGCGCCTAGTCCTCAAATTCTCTCTCTGCCTGGACCCATAACTCCTTGTCAGCATTTAACAATGAAGTCTTATAAGTGGTATACGTTTCCCTGACCTTAGTGCTTGTGGCTAAGTATTGTTCCTTATGTAAAATATATATAAGACTGGCGTCACTGTATGTGTAGGTGCTGGCAAGAAATAATTATACTTACAACAATAGATATCTGCCGCGACACTACTATATATGCAAAATATAAATTAATGAGTGGCACTAAAGAAAGAAGATCAAACTGAATTGTGCAAATGTGTGATGCAGAAAACTGCCCTGTGCTAAAATTGAAATCAGAGGTCTTAGTCTCATCAGTGGCCACTGAGGATCAAGCCTGGCACCCACTTCAAGGGGCCTCCACTGCCAGGTCCTGACACTATGCCCTAGTGAAATGGTGAACTCGTGAAATCTGTGTGGGCTTATATGTCTAAAGATGTAATTAAAAACAGGTGTGTGCTAGGACCTCACACTGGAGTCCAAGAGTGGTTACCAGACTAAGAAAAGAGGAAAGGGGAAAAAATTATGCATAATGGGAGCTCAGTCAAAAAGACAATATGTAAAATATATATAAGACTGGCGTCACCGTCAGTGGCCACTGATGAGACTAAGACCTCTGATTTCAATTTTAGCACAGAGCAGTTTTCTGCATTACACATTTGCACAATTCAGTTTGATCTTCTTTCTTTAGTGCCACTCATTAATTTATATTTTGCATATATAGTAGTGTCGCGGCAGATATCTATTGTTGTAAGTATAATTGTTTCTTGCCAGCACCTACACATACGGTGACGCCAGTCTTATATATATTTTACATATTGTCTTTTTGACTGAGCTCCCATTATGCATACCGTATATACTCGCGTATAAGCCGAGTTTTTCAGCCCAAAAATTGGGCTGAAAAGTACCCCCCTCGGCTTATACGCGAGTCAGTGACGGCAGCCATACAGCCCCGGAAGCCCCAGCATCCCCAGTAATGCAGGGCCCCCCAGCCTTGCTCCGGTCACCTGTAAAGCAAATTATACTTATCACTGTCCCGCTGTCCACGCCCGCTCGCCGCTGCCGTCCGCGATCCTCCATCTTCATGCGTCTTCTTCCTGTTTCCTGTGTTCGTCGCAGGGAATGACGTCATTACCGGCGCCGAACACAGGAAACAGGAAGAAGACGCATGAAGATGGAGGATCGCGGACGGCAGTGGCGAGCGGGCGCGGACGGCGGGACAGTGATAAGTATAATTTGCTTTACAGGTGACCGGAGCAAGGCTGGGGGGGCCCTGCATTACTGGGGATGCTGTATACTACCACTGGGGCTGCTATATACTACCACTGGGGCTGTATACTACCACTGGGGCTGTATATACTACTGGGGCTGCCTGTATACTACCACTGGGGCTGTATATACTACTGGGGCTGCCTGTATACTACCACTGGGGCTGTATATACTACTGGGGCTGCCTGTATACTACCACTGGGGCTGTATATACTACTGGGGCTGCCTGTATACTACCACTGGGGCTGTATATACTACTGGGGCTGCCTGTATACTACCACTGGGGCTGTATATACTACTGGGGCTGCCTGTATACTACCACTGGGGCTGTATATACTACTGGGGCTGCCTGTATACTACCACTGGGGCTGTATATACTACTGGGGCTGCTGGATACTACCACTGGGGCTGTATATACCACTGGGGCTGTATATACTGCTGGGGCTGTATGTATACTACCACTGGGGCTATATATACTACTGGGGCTGTATATACTACTGGGGCTGCGTGTATACTACCACTGGGGCTGTATATACTACTGGGGCTGTATACACTACTGGGGCTACGTGTATACTACCACTGGGGCTGTATATACTACTAGGGCTGTATATACTACTGGGGCTACGTGTATACTACCACTGGGGCTGTATATACTACTAGGGCTGTATATACTACTGGGGCTGCGTGTATACTACCACTGGGGCTGTATATACCACTGGGGCTGCTGCTGTATATACCACTGGGGCTGCTGCTGTATACTACCACTGGGGCTGCTGTATATACCTCTGGGGCTGCTGTATACCACACTGCTGGGGGCTGTTAACCTGTGCTGGGGTCCACCCTCGGCTTATACACGAGTCAATAGATTTTCCCAGGTTTTGGGGGCAAAAGTAGGGGGGTCGGCTTATACATGGGTCAGCTTATACACGAGTATATACGGTAATTTTTTCCCCCATCCTCTTTTCTTAGTCTGGTAACCACTCTTGGACTCCAGTGTGAGGTCCTAGCACACACCTGTTTTTAATTACATCTTTAGACATATAAGTCCACACAGATTTCACCAGTTCACCATTTCACTAGGGCATAGTGTCAGGACCTGGCAGTGGAGGCCCCTTGAAGTGGGTGCCAGGCTGTGTCCTCAGTGGCCACTGATGAGACTAAGACCTCTGATTTCAATTTTAGCACAGGGCAGTTTTCTGCATTACACATTTGCACAATTCAGTTTGATCTTCTTTCTTTAGTGCCACTCATTAATTTATATTTTGCATATATAGTAGTGTCGCGGCAGATATCTATTGTTGTAAGTATTGTTCCTTGACGCATTTCTTCCATGTCATTGTATATGCTAATATGTGCCCCCTTAGTACCACCTTCGCTGTTTCCCAATATAGCGCTGGATTAACTGTATGTGCGGCATTGTCCAACCTAACATTTGTCCACCATTCCTTCAATAAAGTGTTAAAGTTTTCTTCCTTTGTTAGTACTGAAGGGAATCTCCACAAATAATCAGTCCCCTTTCTATAGCTATCCATGGTTTCTAGAGTCACCAGACTATGGTCTGATATAACCATATTTTCTATTTGCACCGTTGATAACTTCTGTAAGACATTATTTGATATCGATAGTACTTTTTATTTCACAACGTGTTTCTAGCCCCTTCATCAGGAGAAATGTACATCGGTGGTTTTTACTCCTGATGAAGGGGCTAGAGTGCCTTGAAATGCGTTGACAAATAAAAAGCACTATCAACTGCAAAGAATCTTTAGATTTTTTTATATGGTAGCGCGGTCAAATATAAAAAAATTTCTTTTTATTTTAATGTTATATCTTTTTGGAAGACTGCTGCAACCATTTGGATTGGATATATATGAGCATATAGTGGTTGTGACTCTCACAACCACATGAGGTGAGCAGCCTATATTATTATTATATCTGATTGTGAAAAGGGTAACACCCAGACTTTGGCTGTTTCCTCGGGTCCGGCGTTCCCGTGATGGACTGGGGAATTCCCTGGAGTATGGTCACTCCATGCTGGGGTTCCCCCTTTCTCTCTCGGGCCCAGACTCACACCTTAGGCACCCTCTCTCAGGATCCCCTCAGGATCCCCTTTCATCTTCCCTCAGGATCAGCCTGGAGCTGTCCTCTTAGACCTCCCGACTCGCTCCACACTCCTCCGCGACTTCTCTCCAACTCCTTACTCCTAAATCGCTAACTAACTCCTACTCTCTCCCCAGAGGTGCTAGATCTCTCCCGGGGTAACCTTCCACTAATAGTCTAGTGTGGGAGTGCAGGAATGGGTCCCACTCACCAGCTCAGCATCCACTTGCAGTTGGGGAAAATTACACCACTTTTATGAGTGCAATACCCCGGTGTGACGCCTGACCATGTGGGGCGCCACACTGGTATGTTGGGTGTGGAGAGACATTGCTGGTCTGACACCTTGCGGTTATATTGGCTGTGGAGAAACATTGCCGGTCTAAAGGTACCGTTACAGGGTACGACGATGCAGCGGTGTCGGAAGCGATTCAGTGGGTGCGCGCAACATAGTGGTAAACCTGTCAACTGTGATCCAGCGACTTATCGCAGTTACATCGTGCTGTCACACAGCACAATGCATTTGCGATGTCACTGCAGCATCGCTGAACCTGTGACTTTTCATCGATGTTGCAGGCGACATCACCCCGTGTGACAGTACCTTGACATCTTGGGGTTATATTGGGTGTGGAGAGATATTGTTGATCTGACACCTTGTGGTTATATTAGCTGTGGAGATACTTTGGTGATCTGACACCTTGCAATTACATATATAGGGTTTGAAGACATTGCTGATCTGACACCTTGTGGTTATATTCAGAGTGGAGAGACATTTCTGGTGTGACAACTTGAGGTTATATATGGTTTGAAGAAATTGCTGGTCTGACACCTTGAGGCTATATTGGAGATGGAGAGACATTGCTTGGCTGATACCTTGGGGTTATATTGGCTGTGGAGAAACATTGCTAGTATGACACCTTGAGGCTATATTGGAGGTGGAGAGACATTGCTGGTCTGATACTTTGGGGTTACATTGGGTGTGGAGAGACATTGCTGGTCTGACACCTTGAGGCTATATTGGGTGTGGACAGACATTGCTGGTCTGACACCTTGCTGGTTTATTGGGTGTGGAGAGACATTGCTGGTCTGATACCTTGGGGTTATATTGGATGTGGAGAGACATTGCTTGTCTGACACCTTGCTTGTTTATTGGGTGTGGAGAGACATTGCTGGTTTGACACCTTGTTGGTATTTTGGGTGTGGAGAGACACTGCTGGTCTGACACCTTGCTGGTGTCAAACCCCAGGCCGGGGGGGTACTCGGGTATCAGGTTCAGAGGGGTTCACGGGGATGTCACGGGTGGCGGTGCCTGATCCTGTGGCCTGGGTGGCATTTCAATAGAGGGGTTATGTACAAGGAAGAGTTGTTGTCACGTGATGCCACCTGTAGTACCTCGTGAGGGATCACCAGCGCCGCCAGTCCTCCGGAGGGCGATGATATTGCGGAAAGGATGGCAAAGCTCCCTACAGGCAGAGCTGGTCCTCCGGGGCAGCGTTGCTGTAAGCAAAAAGGTTGAATTTGTCGGCACAAAGACATGGAGGCAAAGTCACTCTCCCGGGTACTTTACTGTAAACAGTCATCAGCATATAAGTCCTCAGTTCAGCAAAAGTTGCTAAAGAAAGAGGTAGCTCTACGGGTGGCTGCAAGTGGATGCCAGGTGGTATGGTGGTACCCGTGGTATGCCTTAGTTGACGAACCCGTGTCCTTTCTTCGTGCCTAGGATGAGTCTATACCCAATTACTCCTTGAAGGTAGTCTTGGGGCCCCCCTCCCTTGAAGTGAAGAAGCAGGCAGACTGCTCCGACTGGCAGGCAGCCGGAGCCGGTAAACAGACCGCAGCAGCCGGTTGATGACTTCAGAGGTAGACTTTGGCTGTTTCCTCGGGTCCGGCGTTCCCGTGATGGACTGGGGAATTCCCTGGAGTATGGTCGCTCCATGCTGGGGTTCCCCCTTTCTCTCTCGGGCCCAGACTCACGCGTCAGGCACCCTCTCTCAGGATCCCCTCAGGATCCCCTTTCATCTTCCCTCAGGATCAGCCTGGAGCTGTCCTGTTAGACCTCCCAACTCACTCCACACTCCTCCTCGACTCCTCTCCAACTCCTTACTCCTAACTCGCTAACTAACTCCTACTCTCTCCCCAGAGGTGCTAGATTCCTCCCGGGGTAACCTCCTACTAATAGTCTAGTGTGGGAGTGCAGGAATGGATCCCACCCACCAGCCTAGCATCCACTTGCAGTTGGGGAAAATTACACCACTTTTACGAGTGCAATACCCCGGTGTGACGCCTGACCATTGTGGGGCGCCACACTGGTATGTTGGGTGTGGAGAGACACTGCTGGTCTGACACCTTGCTGGAATATTGGGTGTGGAGACACCTATGATATTTAATAGATCACACACATATTAGCTGGTCATTGAGCGCTTTCTGCGTCTACTGTCCCGCCAGGCTATCAGCTCACCTGATTTGTCTCTTTATCTAAGTACCGTACATTAAAATGAAGACTTGTTTGTAAACATTAATGTACCACAGTTTTAATCCATCAAGTAAAATCAATTTCCCACAGTAAAAAGTGTGAATTGATATCATTGACTTGTTCTGCGAGTCTTTTTACCTTCTATTAATTCCATCTAAAACTCCACAAGGGACAAACTGAGCCAGAACTCTGAGTGGGCTATTGATCTGTGATAAATTTAGGCATGGTGTGCGAAGTAGAGGGAGGGGGAAAGTGAACAGACAAGTGTGCAATCCTGTCACAGACAAGGCGACTGAACACATAAGCGTCTCCACGGTAACAAGAAAGGCATCTAAAAGTGTACAGAATAAGCAGCGGGTAGTGATAGTTTGACTAGGGAACCGAAAGGACCCCCTAGAGGCTTCTTTCCAAAGAAAACAGAAAAGAGGGTTATTTTTACCTTTATTGCATAAACACAGCTCACAGCATCTGTCTCAAGTGATTGTTACATGGTGCACGTCGATTCCCACTTTTATTCAAGAAATGCCCACAGAATCGCTGCTTACAGAAAAGTAGGACAAAGTAGATGGCAGACTATAAAAGGATATTTGTGTGTGGAGCCAACAGACTACACTACAGAAATGCATTAGAAATGATCCCTTTAAATGTGTGCAGTAAACAGAGTTCATGTCATGTCCAAAAAGGTGTAACTACAATCCAGAGAACTGAAATCATAGAACAATAATGGTAAGAAACAGGTTGGCAAGTTGATGTTCATATATATATACCAGTGTATCCAGTAATAAGGCTAGGTGGACAGCAATATCTATTATATAATTGCCGTAGCTGACTTCCGTCGGAGCGGCGCGACTTCCGGTGGCTTGGTTAGCGAGTCCAGGTTTCTTATCCTGGACTCTGTCCGTGGCCGCATAGCGCCCACGGCGACTCCCGAAGCAATGCCCGCAAAGCGGGCATTGCGAGTCGTTGCAGTCTTGCGAAGCAATGCCCGCGAAGCGGGCATTGCGAGTCGCTTGCACCCACCGCTAACCAAGCCACACAAGCCCATACCACTGTAGTGTACACCGCTATAGTATACTACAGTCCCATAAGGGCCGACACGCCTATGCCCATGGGACTGTAGTATACCATCGCGCTGTACACTACAGCGCCAACTACAGCGCCGCCGCCACTACCCCGCCGCCGAAGCCCCTACCCCCTGCCGCCCCCACTACCCCGCCGCAGCCACTACCCTCTGCCGCAAGCCCCTACCCCCTAAGTCGCACCTAACCCCCTACCCCCGAATCCGCACTTAAACCCCTACCCCCCCTGCCCCCTAAGCCACGCCGCCTCCTAAGCTCCCGCCGCTAACACCTAAGGCCCTACACCCTAACCCCCTACCCCCGAATCCGCACTTAACCCCTACCCCCCCGCCGCCACTACCCCCCACTACCCCGCCGCAGCCACTACCCTCTGCCGCAAGCCCTACCCCCTAAGTCGCACCTAACCCCCTACCCCCGAATCCGCACTTAAACCCCTACCCCCCCTGCCCCTAAGCCACGCCGCCTCCTAAGCTCCCGCCGCTAACACCTAAGGCCCTACACCCTAACCCCCTACCCCCGAATCCGCACTTAACCCCTACCCCCCCGCCGCCACTACCCCCCCACTACCCCGCCGCAGCCACTACCCTCTGCCGCAAGCCCATACCCCCTAAGTCGCACCTAACCCCCTACCCCCGAATCCGCACTTAAACCCCTACCCCCCCCTGCCCCCTAAGCCACGCCGCCTCCTAAGCTCCCGCCGCTAACACCTAAGGCCCTACACCCTAACCCCCTACCCCCGAATCCGCACTTAACCCCTACCCCCGCGCCGCCACTACCCCCCACTACCCCGCCGCAGCCATTACCCCCGCCGCCGAAGCCCCTACCCCCTGCCGCCCCCACTACCCCGCCGCAGCCACCCCTACCCCCTGCCGCCCCCACTACCCCGCCGCAGCCACTACCCTCTGCCGCAAGCCCCTACCTCCTAAGTCGCACCTAACCCCCTACCCCCGAATCCGCACTTAAACCCCTACCCCCGCGCCGCCACTACCCCGCCGCCGAAGCCCCTACCCCCTGCCGCCCCCACTACCCCGCCGCAGCCACTACCCTCTGCCGCAAGCCCCTACCCTCTAAGTCGCACCTAACCCCCTACGCCCGAATCCGCACTTAAACCCCTACCCCCCCTGCCCCCTAAGCCACGCCGCCTCCTAAGCTCCCGCCGCTAACACCTAAGGCCCTACACCCTAACCCTCTACCCCCGAATCCGCACTTAAACCCCTACCCCCCCGCCGCCACTACCCCGCCGCCGAAGCCCCTACCCCTGCCGCCCCCACTACCCCGCCGCAGCCACTACCCTCTGCCGCAAGCCCCTACCCCCTAAGTCGCACCTAACCCCCTACCCCCGAATCCGCACTTAAACCCCTACCCCCCCCTGCCCCCTAAGCCACGCCGCCTCCTAAGCTCCCGCCGCTAACACCTAAGGCCCTACACCCTAACCCCCTACCCCCGAATCCGCACTTAAACCCCTACCCCCCCGCCGCCACTACCCCGCCGCCGAAGCCCCTACCCCCTGCCGCCCCCACTACCCCGCCGCAGCCACTACCCTCTGCCGCAAGCCCCTACCCCCTAAGTCGCACCTAACCCCCTACCCCCGAATCTGCACTTTAACCCCTACCCCCCGCCCCCTAAGCCCCGCCGCCTCCTAAGCTCCCGCCGCTAACACCTAAGGCCCTACACCCTAAACCCCCGCCGTCCCCTAACCTAACGCCCCCGTCGATCACTTACATGCCTTCTTAGTCATCTGATCGTCCGTCCGATCCACAATCCCTTCGTCCGGCCAGCCGTCCTCTTCCTCCGGCCCCGCCGCTCTTCTCTCTTCTTTCCGCCATCTCCGGCTCTTCGTCCGGCCCCGGGGTCTTCTGTCTTCTTTCCGCCAACTTCCATCTCCGACGTCCTCTTCAGTTATCATTAACATAGAATGGACGACAAATCCGCCATTCTATCTTAATGAGATGTCAGCTGCTCTTCTGATTGGTCGCTCTCTAATGCCCTCAGCCAATCAGAAGAGCACCTCAGATCCCATTCAAATACATTAGCGGTGTGTCGCCGATTTTATGGCCGGCCACCTGGTTCTATTTGTCGGCCCTAAAATCGCGGACACACCGCTAATGCATCTCTATGGGCAGTCCGCCCGATTTCGGATTGGACGCAGACCAATCAGAATTCGAGCTCACTGCCCATAGACATGCATTAGCGGTGTGTCCGCGATTTTTGGGCCGACAAATAGAACCAGGTCGGCGGCCATAAAATCGCCGACACACCGCTAATGTATTTCAATGCGAACAAATTAATTTAATAATAAAAAAAATAATTAAAAAATAATTAAAAAATAATAAAAAAATAAATAAAAATTAAACGGACCTGAAAGAGAACTGGGTCTCAGCCTAAATAATAAATTTAATAATAAAAAAAATAATTAAAAAATAATTAAAAAATAATTAAAAAATAAATTAAAAATAATAAATAATTCAATAAAAATAATAATAAAAAAATTAAATATATGCTAATTATATCAGCCCTTTCAGCGGACCTGAAAGAGAACTGGGTCTCAGCCTAAATAATAAATTTAATAATAAAAAAAATAATTAAAAATTAATTAAAAAATAATAAAAAAATAAATTAAAAATAATAATTCAATAAAAATAATAATAATAAAAATAAATATATGCTAATTATATCAGCCCTTTTAGCGGACCTGAAAGAGAACTGGGTCTCAGCCTAAATAATAAATTTAATAATAAAAAAAATAATTAAAAAATAATTAAAAATAATAAAAAAATAAATTAAAAATAATAAATAATTCAATAAAAATAATAATAAAAAAAATACATATATGCTAATTATATCAGCCCTTTCAGCGGACCTGAAAGAGAACTGGGTCTCAGCCTAAATAATAAATTTAATAATAAAAAAAATAATTAAAAAATAATTAAAAAATAATTAAAAAATAAATAAAAAATAATAAATAATTCAATAAAAATAATAATAAAAAAATTAAATATATGCTAATAATATCAGCCCTTTCAGCGGACCTGAAAGAGAACTGGGTCTCAGCCTAAATAATAAATTTAATAATAAAAAAATAATTAAAAAATAATTAAAAAATAATTAAAAATACATTAAAAATAATAAATAATTCAATAAAAATAATAATAAAAAAAATAAATATTTATCCTATTCATGGTATTATTAATGCTATTAATGCTAATAATAATGCTATTAATGCTATAAATGCTAATAATAATGCTATTAATGCTATTAATAATGTTATTAATGCTATTATTAATGCTAATAATGCTATTATTAATGCTATTAATGCTAATAATAATGCTATTAATGCTATTAATAATGATATTAATGCTATTAATTATGCTATTAATCCTAATATTTCTCCTATTAATGCTATTAATGCTAATAATAATGCTATTAATGCTATTAATAATGCTATTAATGCTATTAATTATGCTATTAATGCTAATATTTATCCTATTCATGGTATTATTAATGCTATTAATGCTATTAATAATGTTAATAATGCTATTATTAATGCTAATAATGCTATTATTAATGCTATTAATGCTAATAATAATGCTATTAATGCTATTAATAATGCTATTAATGCTATTAATTCTGCTATTAATGCTAATATTTATCCTATTAATGCTATTAATACTATTAATAATGCTATTAATGCTAATATTTATCCTATTAATGCTAATAATAATGCTATTAATGCTATTAATAATGCTATTAATGCTATTAATTATGCTATTAATGCTATTAATGCTAATATTTATCCTATTCATGGTATTATTTATGCTATTAATGCTAATAATAATGCTATTAATGCTATTAATGCTAATAATAATGCTATTAATGCTATTAATAATGTTAATAATGCTATTATTAATGCTAATAATGCTATTATTAATGCTATTAATGCTAATAATAATGCTATTAATGCTATTAATAATGCTATTAATGCTATTAATTCTGCTATTAATGCTAATATTTATCCTATTAATGCTATTAATACTATTAATAATGCTATTAATGCTAATATTTATCCTATTAATGCTATTAATGCTATTAATAATGCTATTAATGCTATTAATTATGCTATTATTACTATTAATGCTAATATTTATCCTATTCATGGTATTATTAATGCTATTAATGCTAATAATAATGCTATTAATGCTAATAATAATACTATTAATGCTATTAATAATGTTATTAATGCTATTATTAATGCTAATAATGCTATTATTAATGCTATTAATGCTAATAATAATGTTATTAATGCTATTAATAATGCTATTAATGCTATTAATTATGCTATTAATCCTAATATTTCTCCTATTAATGCTATTAATGCTAATAATAATGCTATTAATGCTATTAATAATGCTATTAATGCTATTAATTATGCTATTAATGCTAATATTTATCCTATTCATGGTATTATTAATGCTATTAATGCTAATAATAATGCTATTAATGCTATTAATAATGTTATTAATGCTATTATTAATGCTAATAATGCTATTATTAATGCTATTAATGCTAATAATAATGCGATTAATGCTATTAATAATGCTATTAATGCTATTAATTATGCTATTAATGCTAATATTTATCCTATTAATGCTAATAATAATGCTATTAATGCTATTAATAATGCTATTAATGCTATTAATTATGCTATTAATGCTATTAATGCTAATATTTATCCTATTAATGGCATTATTAATGCTATTAATGCTAATAATAATGCTATTAATGCTATTAATAATGCTATTAATGCTAATATTTATCCTATTAATGCTATTAATACTATTAATAATGCTATTAATGCTAATATTTATCCTATTAATGCTATTAATGCTATTAATAATGCTATTAATGCTATTAATTATGCTATTATTGCTATTAATGCTAATATTTATCCTATTCATGGTATTAATGCTAATAATAATGCTATTAATGCTATTAATTATGCTATTAATGCTATTAATGCTAATATTTATCCTATTAATGGCATTATTAATGCTATTAATGCTAATAATAATGCTATTAATGCTATTAATAATGTTATTAATGCTATTATTAATGCTAATAATGCTATTATTAATGCTATTAATGCTAATAATAATGCTATTAATGCTATTAATAATGCTATTAATGCTAATAATTATGCTATTAATGCTATTAATGCTAATATTTATCCTATTAATGCTATTAATAATGCTATTAATGCTAATAATAATGCTATTAATTCTATTAATAATGTTATTAATGCTATTATTAATGCTAATAATGCTATTATTAATGCTATTAATGCTATTAATAATGCTATTAATGATATTATTAATGCTAATAATGCTATTAATAATGTTATTAATGCTATTATTAATGCTAATAATGCTATTAATAATGCTATTAATGCTAATAATAATGCTATTAATGCTATTAATACTGTTATTAATGCTCATAATACTGCTAATAATGCTATTAATACTGCTATTACTGCTAATAATAATGCTATGGCTTATATTATTGCTATTGATGATGCGATTATTATTTAAAAATCTTTAAAAAAAACAATAAACATATTTTAGATACCCGATGCATTTGCATCAGGCTAACAGCTATAACTACTATAATCAAATTAATGCACGTTCTAGAATCCCGATGCATTTGCATCGGGCTCACAGCTAGTATTGTATAAAAAACTGTACCTCCACTATGGGCATATGGGCGTAGTTTGCATATCCCATGCTCAGGGACCCTCTATAACTAAGAAAATTGAGCACTGACAGAGTTCCGATTTCTTCTATATGATGCAGACACAGCAAGCTCATTGTGTCCTAGGTGATGTTCACTCAGTAGTCTAGGTGTGTCGTAGGTGATGTACACACAGTAGTCTCGGAATGTCCTATGTGATGTATGTAGAGCAGTCTCAGTGTCTCCTATGTGATGTACACACAGTAGTCTCAGTGTCTCCTGTGTGATATATGTTTATAGATTCCGATTATAGTCAAGTCTGTAATGTCTGATGAAAGTATGGATATATGACCATGTGGCGGCGCTGCAGATGCGTCTCCTCTCTCTGCCCATGAAGTCAATACAGACCTGGTGGAATGAGCCTTCAGTTTCTCAGGTGCTGATAAACCTTGCTGTGATTATACAGTGCAGATGGCTTTTTTAATCCAGTTGGCAATAGTGCCCTTAAGGTACCTTCACATGCAGAAATATTGCTAGGCAATTTCACTGGCAATTTGCTAGTTGCAGTGAAATCATATACACATTGTTCCATTTGTACACAGCAACAAAATAGAACATGTCCATGATTTCACTGTAACCAGCAAATTGCCAGTGAAATTACCTAGCAATATTGCTGCATGTGAAGGTACCTTTAGAGGCTTTCTTCCCCTTATTGCGGCCAAAGGGCTGAATGAATAATTTCTGGTCAATTCTCAAACTGTCCGTCTGTTGGAGAAATGAAGGACAGTTCTACGTACATCAAGAGTATGAAAGTTCTCTTTTTTAGTGCTAGAACGATTGGAACAAAATTAAGACAGGACAATGTCTTGGTTTCTGTGGAAGTCCGAGACCATCTTAGGCAAGAAGAAGCGGTCTAAACGGAGTACAATACTATCTTCCAGGATTTTTAATTAGGGTTCTCGAATTGAGAGGACCTGGAGTTCTCCAACTTCTGGCTGAGAAGATGGCGACCAAGAAGGAAGTTTTTTGGGAGAGAATTTGTAAATAGGTAGAAGACAAAGGTTCACAGTGTGACTGTGTCAGAGCATTCAGCACTATGTTGAGATACCAAGGAGATACTCTGTTGTGGAGTCTCAGCCTGAGTCTGCTGGCTGATATCATAAATCATTTAATCCAACAGAGATTGGCTAGGCTCTCGTCAAAAAAGGAACTAAGTGCTGATACTTGTACCTTATGGTACCTTTACACGGCACGACGTTGGAACGATGTCTGTTAAGATCTCATGGGCACACGGTCTTTTTTTTACATCATTTCAACATCGCTGGTGAGATGCCACACGTCTAGATATCGTGGACAACTCACCAACAATGTTGTGAGCAGGTATCGTTCGCCAACCCCGTGAAGGATCCCTGCTTATTGCTGTGAATTGGCGAAGTCATCCATGACATCGTTATCGCGGTGTCACACAGTACGATGCTACCAGATCGCTTGGACGACATCGTCAGGTTTTAGAACATGTTCATAAACCTGTCAACTCCAACTTGACTAATTATCGTAGTTCCATCGTTCGGTTACACGCCACGACGCACTAACGATGTTGTTTCAACATCGTTGTACACGTCACTTTTGAGCTATGTTGGGCACGAAGTTGTGCTGTGTAAAGGTACCTTTAAGACGTACTGGGTGCAAGACCTAACTCCTAGCCACTTTGAAAGAAATCTAAAATTTGTTCAATGTATGGATGAAACGGGTCTGGAGGGTCTGTAGCGCACCACAACGCAAACCTTTTCTAGATTTTGCCATAAATGGCATTTGTCATGGGTTTTCAACTTTTTTGTAGAGTGTGAATGACTCAGTCAGAGAGACCTTTGGCTTCAGTAGCCAGGCCGCTTAGCCTCAGTTCCCGAAGGTTCGGATGCACAATGGGCCCCTGGTGAAGCAGGTCGTCTTTCAGAGGTAGAGGGATTGGTCCCTCCTGAGCCAGGTTTGTTAGGGTGCTGTACCAGCTCCTTCCAGGTCAAAGGGGTTCCAATAGGATTGTGGGGACATGGTCTTTCCTGATCTTTTGTAAAGTCCTGGCAATGACGGGGATTGCAGGAACGGCGTAGGCGTGATTGAATTCCCATGGATGGGAAAAGGCATCTACTCCTCTTATTCCGCTGCCTTCTGGGTTCAGTGAGAAGTTCTCTACCTTTGTATTGAGATTAGTGGCAAAGAGGTCAACGTCTGGATGACCCCCTGTCATGAATGGATGATATTGCTCATGATTTTTAAGATGATTGGAGAGTCAGCCAAATCTAGCTCCCCCATCTCCCCTCCCTTTTTTGGTTTGTGTGTAGTTTACATAGATCCTCTTCATGCAACCCCCAGCCTAAGCCATTTACGACCCCTAATAAATACCTGGGCTGAGGGGAGTAGAGATGTGCACAGGTTTGAACCAGTTCTGTCTCTGCTAAGGATCCTTTGTTAAAACCTACAGTTTCTATATCGAATTTAAGAAGATCTTTTCATGCCACAAACACATAATTCATATTTTTAGATTATTCATCGGTTTGCGCATTTAATGATATGTTTTGTACAGTTATGAAGTGCTCAGGAACCTGGCGAATCATTTCTGCCATTCTGGACATCATAAGCAGGTCATATTTGGTATCAAACTTCTCAGAATTACCTGACATTAAATATGAGTTATAGATCATAATTGTGAGCCCACCCCATCCCCAGATATGAAGGATGGGGATTTATTAAGCATGGTGAAAGAGGAGGTCTCAGAGTGATCCCTCCCCGCTGGGATGGTCCTCTGCAAGGGGGGGGTGACAGATCCCCCTGCATTAATAAAAGCAAAGAAGGCATTTTTGGGTCATTCCAACCTGGGCCTGACATAGCAAAACACCGTACCAGCTGTCTGAAGGAATCCTACCTTTCCGGGGAGAGGCCCCCCCACACAACTACGTTTACCCATGCGTGACTAGGTCTGAACTTTTCTTACTTTATTCCTTTTATTTTTATAACTGTTTTATTCATACATGTAAGTTGTCTCTTATGTAATATTCTGTAAATCTTTTATAAGCACTGCCCATATTTTGTGGAGTAAAATATTATAATTTACTAGTCTCGATCTCCTTGTCCTATGAACGAGCTCTCACGACCTCACTGTTCGTTTTTACGCTATCATACAGGTACCCGGTCTACCTTGAAAATCAGTGGTGGCAGCATAACGTTTTTTGTATTTATGTGATATTGTGGGCCTGAGGGCGACTGGATCTAGGTATATATACGTTCCTAGCCGGAACTGGTGGCATATATACATCCTGTCACATCACGTGCCGCAGTAGACAACATAAATTAGGGCAGCTAGGCTCCTTTCTTATCCTCTGGCAATACCGGATTTGGCCAGCAGGCTAAGGGGGCGCCAGAGAGCTGCAGGTTCTGACTAAGGTAATCGTGACACCCCCATCTGGATACCAGCGACTTAAAAACGTGTTAAGACACCACTCTCCTTGGTGAATGTCTCATCTGTGAGGGAATCCGCTTGTATATTGGCGGATCCCTTCAGATGAACAGCCATCAGGGATAGGAGATGTTTTTCTGCCCAGGAAAAAAAATCTTTGTAGAAATTGGTTTTAGACTCTCAAACTTTATGCACTCTTGGTGACGAAGATGGGCAACCGTGATGACATTGCCGAGAACACTTTCACGTGATGACCTTAGATCAGGCTGACTGCTGCCTTAAGAGCTTCTTCCACCGCCTTCAGTTCCCCGTAGTTTGATGATCTGGCACTGATTATGGAGAGCCATCTGCCCTAGAAGTGGTGTCCCGCTATCATGGCGCACCAGCCCCGGTTGCTGGCGCCTGTCGTTAGCGACATTAGCGGAGACTGATCCCAAGTGACACCCCTTCAGAGGTTACGAAGATTCAACCACCAGGCCAGAGAGGACTTCAAATGTCCTGTAAGAATTATTCTCCTTGATAGCGAATTCAGGTACCTGTCCCAGGAGGACAGGACATGTCCTTGAAGGACCCTTGTATGGGCCTGAACCTAAGATACTGCCTGAATACATACAGTCAATGACCCTAGAGCCGATATCATGTCCCTCAGAGTAGGGTTTCTTTGACCTCAAAGTTTGGAGGTCTTCTGTACAAGTTCTAGACGACAGTCGTAGTGCAAAAAGGAGGCTTGCTTCTTGGAGTCCAGGAGAACGCCTAAGAATTTTTTCTGAGTAGAAGAGATCAGGTGGGACTTCTCCAGATTCAGAATCCAACCTAGGAAACGTAGGATCTGTAGGGTTTTGGCCACAGCTTAATTGAAATGAAGAATTGAAGGTGCAATGATCAGAAAATCGTGGAGATATGGGATTATGTAAATCCCCTGCTCCCTGATGAAAGTCACCACTTCCACCATGATTTCTGAAAAAACCTGAGGGGCAGAAGAGATGCCGAAAGGGATGACATTGTATTGGTAGTGATATATATGCTGGTCATACAAGACTGCAAATCCTGACTGATCAAAGGAATGGCAGTTTTGACGGATTCCATCTTGAGCTGACGGTAACCCACCTGCTTCTTCACTAGGAACATGCGTGAAAATGCCCTTCTCCTGGTCGGGAATATGAGAGATCACTCCTGACTTCAGAAGGTCCTGAAGACCCCGATATAGGGAATCTTGTACATGTTTGGAAGGCTGGGAGGTTATCTTTAGACATTGTGGAGGGTAGGTCTCGAACTCTATCCTCAAACCCTCCTGAATAGTGTGAAGCACCCACTGGTTTGAGGAGATGTAACACCACTGGGAGAGAAAGTTCGAGAGCCGACACCCCCCAATGTCGCATTCACTGTTTATCTTGTTGCTTTTGTGAATGGGGGACAAGGATGCTCCTGCCCTTTCCCCCTTTAGGGTACCTCCAGCATCCTGACTTCCCTGTCCCTCTATATGAGGGGTCTGATGCCAGGAGGGACGAAACAACTGCTTCCTAGAGATATTCTGTTCAGGAAGGGACTTCTTCTTGTCCGTGGCCTTATCAAGTATGTCGTCAAGGGCTGGACCAAAGACGTTTCCCTTGGAAGGGGATGGAGCAAAGCATAACTTTCAATGTTATATCGCCATTCCATAATTAAAGCCAAAGGGCTCTCCTAGCCAAGTTGGAGAGGGCCGCTGATTTGGCAGCTACTCTAAAGGCCTCATTACACGGCACGACATCAAGAACAACATCGCTGATACGTCACGGGTTTGGAGGCGCACCAGCGATGTCGTTGCAACCTCGTTGCGTGTGACTCTGGCAAGTTACAACAATAAATCGTTGGGTCGGAGTTGACAATCTCAACTCCATCAACCTGCTGTATCGTTCTGTGTGACACCGTGATAACTATGGCATGGAGAACTTCGCCCATTCACAGCAATGAGCAGGGATTGTTCACGGGGTTGGCGAACAATACCTGCTCACAACATCGTTGGTGAGTTGTTCACGATATCTAGAGTTGTGACATCTCACTAGCAATGTTGAAATGATGTAAAAAATGACCGCGTGCCCATGAGATCGTTGCGGACATTGTTCCAACGTCACGCCGAGTAACGGTACCTTGACAAAGGCGCCTGCCAAGAACCCTGTAGCTTTTTGTAAAATCGGGAGAAAATCAAAAATCTCTTCCCAGCAGATACCTTGAGATATATGTTCCTCTAGTTGATTAAGCCAACGAAAAAGAGACATTAGCTTCCAAGAGGTTCGAGGAAGTGTCCCAAGATTTCCTTATAGGAACCTTTACACGCCGCAACTGCATCGAGGAATATTGACGGTGATATGTCGCCCTGGAATAATCGCCGTCAAATTGCCTCCCAGTCGCGGCATGTAATTGGGGAATTTGGTGGCGATAAATCACCTCGCCACGGTCGCCTGATTTCAGGAGGGCATTTTCTGGTGCAGGAGTCAGCTTGATTCACATGGGTCATTCCCTCCCCCTCTACCTCTCTGTGCCGTGTCCTGCTGTGCTGTTTATGCTTTGTTCAGACAGCAGGGCAAGAATCTGGAGCCGACATCAGGACAAATGATTTGCATGCTGTGTGCGGCAGGATAAGTGACAGAGAGGAGGAGGGCAGAGCCAGCACAGCAGAAGCAGCAGAGAGGCAGGGGGAGGGAATGGCCCCCATGAATCAAGCTGACTCCTGCTGCAGGGAATGCCCTCCTGACCTTTAACAGTGAGTTTCCCTAAAGGCCCAGTTACACAGATAATTGTGCAGAGATTGTTCGCTGATATATGGTTGCAGTGAAATCATGGACATATTGTTCCATTTGAATACAGCCACAAAATGGAACAATGTGTCCATGATTTCACTGCAACTAGACATCTTCGAACAATCTCTGCACAATTATCTGTGTGTGTAACTGTGCCTTACGGCTATATTCCGGGGTACACAGCACACAGACACATGGGGGACCCCCTTCCCTGAATGCAGCAGACATGATGCATTCAGTGCTGCATTTAGATTGCTATGCAGCAGGGGGGTGACAGATCCTCTTTAAGGCTCGCGGACATTGCGTCTTGTATCAAGTGTCATCCTTCCTTGTCTTCCACCCCCATCGTGCTTCTCACCATGTTGACTAACTTCTCCATGTTGTCAGAAGAAAAGTAATATTTTTTCCTATCTGAACCCTTAGAAGCGGAAGTAGAATCATCTGCTTCACCTACATCCTCAGGGCCCGAGGAAAGCACTGCACCTGATTCGGAGATAAAGTCCACAATAGATACCTTCCTCCTCTTAGCGGTGGGGGGGGGTTTAATAGGAGGTGGAGGTGGGTGAGAGAATGCAGACAGAGGATTGGACCTCCTGCTTAGTAAGGGTCTTAATTCTGTTAATAAAGGACAGTTGCTCAGCACTTAAGAGGTCACCTGTTTAGGGCTGGCATAGCTTCTTATGTGAAGTATGCAGCTTAGTAAAGCAGACCGTACATTTGCTTGTAGAACCCTTCTCCTTCTAAAGCCCCGTTACACACTACGATGTCCCAGCAATCCAACTAACGATGGGGGTCCCTGGGACATCGTTATGTGAAAGCTGGTGAGCTGTCAAACAGGCAGACTCACCAGCGATCAGCGAGAATGCTGGTAACCAGGGTAAACATCGGGTAACTAAGCAGAGCACTGTGCTTATTTACCCTCTGTTTACCCTGGTTACCAGCTCCCAGCGGGTGCTGTATGGTACTGGGAGGTAGTTGATCGTTGGTCTCCCGCTGTCACACTCGCCGATGCTGCCCGCCCAGCGGGAGACCAACGATCAAAAAATGGTCCTGGTCATTTACCAACGATCAACGACCTCATCGCTGGTCGTTGGTAAATGTCACATGCAACTACAGTGTTGGCCAAAAGTATTGACACCCCCCATTCTGTCAGATAATACTCAGTTTCTTCCTGAAAATGATAATAATACCAAAGAATTTGTGATTGCAATCTTCATTTAATTTGTCTTCAATGAAAAAACACAGAGAATGAAGCAAAAAGCAAAACATTGATCATTTCACACAAAACTCCAAAAATGGTCTGGACAAAAGTATTGGCACCTTCAGCCTAATACTTGGTTGCACAACCTTTAGCCAAAATAACTGCGATCAACCGCTTCCAGTAACCATCAATGAGTTTCTTACAATGCTCTGCTGGAATTTTAGACCATTCTTCTTTGGCAAACTGCTCCAGGTCCCTGATATTTGAAGGGTGCCTTATCCAAAATGCCATTTTTAGATCTCTGCACAGGTGTTCTATGGGATTCAGGTCTGGACTCATTGCTGGCCACCTTAGAAGTCTCCAGTGCTTTCTCTCAAACCATTTTCTAGTGCTTTTTGAAGTGTGTTTTGGGTCATTGTCCTACTGGAAGACCCATGACCTCTGAGGGAGACCCAGCTTTCTCACACTGGGCCCTACATTATGCTGCAAAATTTGTTGGTAGTCTTCAGACTTCATAATGCCATGCACACGGTCAAGCAGTCCAGTGCCAGAGGCAGCAAAGCAACCCCAAAACATCAGGGAACCTCCGCCATGTTTGACTGTAGGGACCGTGTTCTTTTCTTTGAATGCCTCTTTTTTTCTCTTGTAAACTCTATGTTGATGCCTTTGCCCAAAAAGAGAGAACATTCTTCCAAAACGTTTTAGGCTTTCTCAGGAAAGTTTTGGCAAACTCCAGCCTGGCTTTTTTATGTCTCGGGTTAAGAAGTGGGGTCTTCCTGGGTATCCTACCATACAGTCCCTTTTCATTCAGATGCCGACGGATAGTACGGGTTGACACTGTTGTACCATCGGACTGCAGGGCAGCTTGAACTTGTTTGGATGTTAATCGAGGTTCTTTATCCATCATCCGCACAATCTTGCGTTGAAATCTCTTGTTAATTTTTCTGTCCACATCTAGGGAGGTTAGCCACAGTGTCATGGGATTTAAACTTCTTAATGACACTGCACATGGTAGACACAGGAACATTCAGGTCTTTGGAGATTTTGGAGGTTTTGAGATTGCTCATGCTTCCTCACAATTTGGTTTCTCAAGTCGTCAGGCAGTTCTTTGGTCTTCTTTCTTTTCTCCATGCTCAATGTGGTACACACATGGACACAGGACAGAGGTTGAGTCAGCTTTAATCCATGTCAACTGGCTGCAAGTGTGATTTAGTTATTGCCAACACCTGTTAGGTGCCACAGGTAAGTTACAGGTGCTGTTAATTACACAAATTAGAGAAGCATCATATGATTTTTCTAAGGGTGGCAATACTTTTGTCCACCACTTTATTTATGTTTGGTGTGGAATTATATCCAATTTGGCTCTAGGACAATTCTATTTGTGTTTTTTTCATTGAAGACAAATTAAATGAAGATAATAATACCAAAGAATGTGTGATTGCAATCATTTTCTGGAAGAAACTGAGTATTATCTGACAGAATGGCAGGGGTGTCAATACTTTTGGCCAACACTGTATGTCAAAACCGGTCACGTTGCAATAATATCGTGAACGATATCGTAGTGTGTAACGGGGCCTTTAGGGGCAGAAACTTTGTCTCCCTAAAATAGAGAAAGAAAGAGAAACTAAGCTTTCAGGAAGAACCCTACTATAGGACAAATATAGGAAAGACCCTATCCGCTACTCACAGTAGGGGCAATGTTCATCGGGCACTGCAGATGCAGATACAGGGGGTGTCTCATCATCCAGGGTCAATCCTGCGGTCACACAGACATGAATGTCCTACCTGGATGGTGCACCCATTCCGGGCTTTACACTGACTGGGTCCATGGTGAAACACATGTAGCTCTCCCCATGGTCGTCAGAAGGGGAATGGCCGTGGGAGTGCTGGCCACACCAGCTGCGAGTGTGCTCCAGCGTGGAACTCAACCCGGAAGTGAAGTGTAAAACACTGGAAACATCACTTCCGGCGTGCGAAAAAACTCCAGCCGGATGCAGATACTGGGGTGAACGCTCGGGAGCTTGAGGAGGTCCCCCCCAGCACACATCACCGCTCCAATTTACTCCCCCAGGAGAGCTCTGGAGGAGCGGGAAAATACTAAGTCACATGCAGGCATGGAGATGGGAGCAGCATCAGGAGGAGGAAAGCCGAAGCCCCCAACCTCAGCTGCCTGGCAAATGAAACAATTCAGGTGATTCCATTCACCAGCCACAGGCAGCACCATCAGAAACCTCTCCATGACCCATAGGGGACAGGAAAAACACTGGTGATTGCACGAAGGGAAGGGGTATATAACCTCTATGTTTC
>JARQOC010000006.1:271727498-271740268 GCA_033576535.1 Allobates femoralis
CAAATGTTCAGTTCAAACATATAAGACAAACAGGGGAATGCTAGCATTCATTCAGGTAAAGGATGGGATCACCAAGGAAAAATGCACAATCACACTCTGTCTTCTTTCTTGTAGAACCCGTGTTCATTCCTTCTTGCCTTGCTTCCACGGCAACACCGATGATGGTCTCCTTCTGGGATACACTTCCAGGTTCTGTAGGGCAGCTATCAGCAAGTAGCTTTCCGGGGTCTGGGTTATGGCATCCTTCTTTGGTGGAAGAGTCTCTAGGATCGTCACAGGATCCGTGTTTACAGCCACGTCCGTGTAGCTAGTTAGATCTGGATCATCACTGGATTCAGGGTACTCTAATGCGGGCATGTCATCTTCTTCCGCAGGGTACAAACAGAGTCTTTTCACCTTAACGCCGTATGGGCCAAGCTCACCTTCCACAATGTGGTACGACACCCATTCTCCTATCTCGACTTGTCTGTCCGGGTGATCTGACGGCAGTTGCTCTTCCACTTCTCGTTTGTTTATAAAGATATCACATCTCGTACCAGGTTCACGTGCAAATGCGAATCCTCGCTCCTCAATTACTTTTACAATCTGGCCCTCATGCCGTGGGGATCTCTGAACATCTCTGTCTCTGCAGGCTACATTCTTGGCCTCCTTAGTACGGGCTATCAGTATCTGCTTCTGCACCTGCCTCTCGGCTTCCTCTTTCTCCCACCTTCTCACGCATCTGCGGATATACTCTTCCCGTGTTATCAGCTCTACGGGGCCTACTTCGCTGCTGGGATCTCCCAAAAAGCCCATCAGGTCATCGCATTCTTTATCTCGCTCCCACCAGCAGCAGAGCTGCTCCCCTCTCACCTCAGTTGTTGTAGGTGCCGGAATCGGGGGCTGCGGTAACTCCAGGTGTCCCTCCGGTAGAGCTCCGAGTGGGTCATTCTCTCTTTTGATAACTTGCGGTGCAGTACGTGGCACGGTCAGATCCACCAGCGTTGCTGTACGGCATGGGGCTTCACATCTATTGCGGTCACGTGTTGCTCCAACCCAGCCGGGTTGTATGGATACTGTCTCGTAACTCTGCTGGCGGTGATCAATGCTAAGCTGGATCCGGGTACGTTGTTCTTGGATCCGGGTCATCTGTTGGGGCAGCAGTCGTAGCACACCCCGCCGGGTGTCTTGGACGTGGGGACACTCTCCTCCTTCTGCCATCTCGTCTAGGTCACACGGGGTCTCTCCTCGGCCGGGTTCCTCCACTGGATCACTCTGTGGGCCCTCCGGGATCACTCGTGGTCTTCCTTCGGTAGCGTTCTCCTGGGCGTCCTCCGCTTCCGTCCGCATGTACTCAAATGGCGACTGCTTCTCTTCCGGTTGCTCGCTCCGCCCCTTCCTGATGACGATTTCCTTCTTCATGCCCGCCAGCTTCTTAGGAGGAGGGTCTAGGGGCGGCGGCTCTTCTTTGAGAGTGACAGCTGGCTGGAGAGCCAGGGCGGGACCTTCTTTTCACGCCTTGGACCGGACTGGCTCACGATGGGAGTCTTGGGAACGCCCCCTCTGCACATGGCGCTAGTCCCTTATGGCCGCCTTTAAGGTCAGTTTTGGCGGGAAAAGTTCAGAAACAGTTCTTTTGGCGCACGGGGTCCAATTCTTTTGGACCGGGTAGATCCTGTTCGTGACGCCAGGTTGTCGAGCCCACTGGGACGAGGGTATTCGGTACCGGACCGGGTCTCTACTGGGGAAGTCACGGGTGGTCCTGGTCCGGTCCGTGTCCCGGCCCCTGGCAATTGAAAGGGGAATATTTACAGGGGAAATGTCACTGTGACGCCACCCACTTGATGCAGCCAGTGATGGGGGCCGCCTCTGCTGCAGAACCTCCGGGGGTGATGGGAGTGGCAGCGGAGATGGTGCAGTTCCAGTGGGAAGAACTATATCCCCCGGGACAGTAAGTGTTAAGGGTTGTGGAATGTCCAGGACACTTACTGTGCAGGCTGCAGGGATCTCTCCTCCTGGCTGGTGCTGACAGGTTTGTAGCTCTGTAGGTGGAATCTGCTGCACCCTGTATGGGAGGAATAGTCTGCAGATAGAGACTGACAAGAGAGGCCAATTCAGGGTTTTCCGTGTTTTTAATCTCAGTTCTTTCCAAGCAGTTCACAAGTCATGGGCAGTTCTTTACAAGGTTCAAGTACAATTTACAGTACACAGTTCAAAGACACGGGCACATTCTCCCTCTTCCCTTTTGCTCTGCAGCCAGGCCTCTCTCTCTGTGACCCCTCACACAGTCTTTAGTGTCCTTTCCGGGCTGTTTACATTCTCTTGCGACGTGTTGTGCGACACTGGACAGTATAGCGGTGACTCGGACCCCTGGTGGGCCCTCCTGGTTGTCACTGAGCTGCCTGTCCTTTGGGTTGGGGACCCTAACGTGGAGCTGTGGTCCCCCGTCGTGTTGTTTGGGGATCCCGGGTAAACTGCGGTCCCCTCTAGAGCCGACACTCAGCCCAGCCTCCAGCAGTCCTCAGCACGAGGCTCTACCAGGCTCCTTCTCTCCGTTCCTCTCCAGTATTCTAGGAGGGCTACTCCACCTGCAGTCAGTGGCTTCAGCTGCTGTCTAGGGCACGGGTTCCACCGTCCCTCTCTGTCCTGTCACACTCCTGGTGGCATCAGCGTCGGACGGGCTTTCTCTCCCCTCTGGCTCGCACTGGCTCAGTACGGATTCTGCGCTCCTAGCCTTGCACTCACAGGACGTGTGTAAGTCTTTCTGTCTTTACATCTCAGCTCACATCGGCCTACTACCTTCCTTCACTCCTCCCCCTCACTATATACTGTCACCTGACCTCTGGTGTGCCCAACCCACTTCTCTGATCCACCACCCCTCGATCTCATAGAGTTCTAATCTCGGGGCTGGATGTTAACCTTTTCTTATACGTGGGTTGTGTGGGCTGTGAGCGTGTTGTTGTGCAACAAGTGTCCTACCTGCCTGGCTGCAGTTCCATTTGTGGCCTCCTGGACGCAGGGGCGCCACAATAGCATAAAATCAGCAGATTTGGCTTTCAGTACCATCTTTATTCTGATGACACACAACTATACACTTCATCCTCTGACCTTACTCCCGCTCTAATAAAGAACAGCAATGACTGTCTAACCTCAGTTTCCAATATCAAGTCCGCTCTCTATCTGAAACTCAACCTTTCAAAACTGAACTTCTGCACCCGCCCTATACTAACCTCCCTGAATCTGACATCTCTCTCTCAGTGTGCGGCACCACTATATCACCTAGGCAGCAGGCTCGCTGTCTGGGTGTTATGCTTGACTCTGATCTTTCCTTCACCCCATATAAACAATCTCTCGCCCGCTCTTGCCGCTTGAACCTGATGATCATCTCTATGATCCGCCCCTTTCTCACCTTTGAAACAACAAAAACCCTCACTGTGGCCCTGATTCACTCCTGCCTTGACTATTGTAATTTTCTTTTAATTGGCCTCCCCCGCACTAGACTCTCCCCTCTCCAGTCCATCCTTAATGCAGCAGCCAGGATCACCTAAGGGCCCTTTCACATCAGCGTTTTTTGAAATTCGCGGCAGATGCGGTGAAAAAAACGCATCTGACGCGATTACCGCATACCGGCTGCACTTGCGCGGTTGCGGTAAACGCCATGCAAAGTATAGGCGTACTTGCGGCAGGTGCGGCAAGTGCGGTTTTGCACTTGCGGCAGGTGCGGCCGCGAAAAAAACCGCGGTCAGCCGCAAGTGCAGCTGGTATGCGGTAATCACGACAGATGCGTTTTTTTCACCGCATCTGCCGCGAATTTCAAAAAACGCTGATGTGAAAGGGCCCTAAGATATAATCCTTGTACGGCATTGTAATGCCGTACAAGGATTATATCTTAATACTGATCTTTTCTGTGTTCTGCACAGGTTTCCCTTGGGCAATGGACTTTAGGGTGCGTGACAGCATCTGGCTTGACCTCGTCGACAAAGTTTTCAAAAATGGTGACCCAGGACCTGACTTTCCAGATGACCAATCACTTACCACTCTAATTGTTGATCATAAGAACCTGTTGCGCAAACGCATTCGTGTTTGGTGGAACCGAGCGTTCCTCTCTAAGTATATTAGTAGTGACCTTATTCCAAGGGGGTTACGGGTTCAGGTGTTGCCCTCCTTTGAAATTGAGGATGAAGAATTTAAGGAGAAGTGGGAAACAGCTGCCGACAACTCCTCTAAAAACTTTCTGGGGCTTCTAGTTGAGGCAAATAGCGCCACCCTTGAGGTTATTGAGTCACAGCTGGAAGACTTGGAGGGGACCATTAAGGAAAAGGCATCCCCGGAGGCATTGAACAGGTTTAATGGGGAGATAGCGAAGGACATCTGCAGGTGGGAGAAGGAGGTCAGAGACTTCAAGATCAAAAAATTTAAGTGAGATACTCAAAATAAACAAGAGAATAAGGTTTATCGGTGGAAAAATCCTCGCAAGAGAGGACGACGCCCCTCACGTGTCCCACCAGATTCAAGATCCTCTTCTTTGCAATCAGGAGCATCCCGCATGGGTAGCCCAGGATCTGTGTCAGGAGGAGGGTGTGGTGTACCTGATCTAGGTGCAGGGGGAAAATCTGGGCAGACACGCCTGCAAGCACCACGAGCAAGTAAAAATACACCTAATAGGATGCAGGTAGTGAACAGGGATGTCGCTATGCATTAAGAATCGGGGCTGCAGCCCCAATTCTTATGCATAGAGCCCCGAATCCCCCGCGCCGGTCTTCTGTGCTTCGTCCTCCATGCTCCCTCCTGGCTGCATCCGGCCCCGGTCCCCAGCCGTCGCAGTAACGATGACGTCATCGTGCGACGGCCGGGGACGCCGGATGCAGCCGGACGGGAGCATGGAGGACGGAGCACAGAAGACCAGCGCAGTGCAGAAGACCGGGGATGGTAAGTTAAGCAGCGGGGGGCCTTACAACAGAGGGGGAGCGAGTGCCAGCATTTGGGGGCCTATATACCACTGGGGCTGCTGTACACCACTGGGGCTGCGCTGCTGTATACCACTGGGGCTGCTATATACCACTGGAGCTGCTGTATACCAAACCACTGGGGCTGCTATATACCACTGGGGCTGCTGTATACCATTGGGGCTGCTGTATACCATTGGGGCTGCTGTACACCACTGGGGCTGTGCTGCTGTACACCACTGGGGCTGCTGTACACCACTGGGGCTGCTATATACCACACCACTGGGGCTGCTATATACCACTGGGGCTGCTGTATACCACTGGGGCTGCTATATACCACTGGGGCTGCTGTACACCACTGGGGCTGCGCTGCTGTATACCACTGGGGCTGCTGTACACCACTGGGGCTGCTATATACCACTGGGGCTGCTGTACACCACTGGGGCTGCTGTATACCACACCACTGGGGCTTCTGTATAACACTGGGGCTGCTATATACCACTGGGGCTGTTGTACACCACTGGGGCTGCGCTGCTGTATACCACTGGGGCTGCTGTACACCACTGGGGCTGCTGTATACCACTGGGGCTGCTGTATACCACTGGGGCTGCTATATACCACTGGGGCTGCTGTATACCACACCACTGGGGCTGCTGTATTCCACTGGGGCTGCTGTATACCACTGGGGCTGCTGTATATACTGCTGGGGCCTCCTGTATATACCACTGGGGAGGCTGCTGTATACTACCACTGGGGAGGCCTGTATACCACACTGCTGGGGGCTGTATACCTGTGCTGGGGTCCACCCTTGGCTTATACACGTAACACGAGTCAATAGGTTTTCCCAGGTTTTGGGGGCAAAAGTAGGGGGGTAGGCTTATACACGGGTCGGCTTATACACGAGTATATACGGTATATACCTCATAGTGTGTGTGCCTGCCGGATGTATACATGTATATACCTGAGGTGTATATATATGTATACATCCGGCAGGCACACTATGCCTCATCAAATAAAAATTGGCAGTGGCGGGTGTGATGGGGGGCTGGGAGCATGCCCCATTCACGTCAATGGGGTCAAGAAGCGACTGCTAAAAAACCGTCATTATAGAACATGTTCTTTAATGGCGTTTTTTGACAGCGAAATTCATGCACTTTAAAAGAAGCTTTAGGATTACTTGGATGTTGGCCTAATACTGTTATATTTTGTGTATTTATTGAGTGCATGTTGGCAATCTCTATAATGTTTTAAAGCATTAAAACTGTTAATATTATATATGTAGAGTGTCACTGGTTATTTAAGTACATTTTACTTGGGTTTTATTTAAATTTATTCCGAAAAATGCAGCTCAGTGGGCCCGAGCCCCGGATGTTTTTTGACCCTAGCAACGCCCCTGGTAGTGAATCTTACCACACATGCCCTCTCCAATACACAGATTGAAGTATTATCACTGGGCCTGACATTTTCAGCAACAAATGCCTTTAATTATTTTTCAGCAGTGAAGGATGTGCACCTGTTTGCAAGAAGAGTGATCTTGAAGAAACTCCACCACAAAGATCC
Organism: Allobates femoralis; assembly: GCA_033576535.1. Lineage (NCBI taxonomy): Eukaryota > Metazoa > Chordata > Amphibia > Anura > Aromobatidae > Allobates > Allobates femoralis. Next base: position 271,733,984 of record JARQOC010000006.1, read on the forward strand.
AGTCTCTGATTCCCTGACCCCCCTGGAGATGGACACACTGGCAGCATTGGAGGACCTCCAGAATGAGCAGCCACAGAAAACAGGTGTGTTTCCTCACCACCTTTATTTAAAATTAAAAAAAATTCCCTCCCTTGTCCGTCTGTCCCGCTGTGGAGATGTTCACCCGCCTAGTTGAGGTAAATATGACAATTTGACTCATGGACAGAGAAAGGCGATTGATGAACTTCAAAACCTCAAAGACGTGGTGATCAAACCAGCGAACAAGGGCGGGAATATTGTTCTGTGGTCAGCTGCTCAATTGAAAAGAAGGCACTCGGGCAGCTATGTGATAGGTCTACTTACAGCAGACTACACTATAACCCCTTGACCGGGGGCCAGTCTCAACTGAGGGAGATACTTGATGGAGCTCTGGAACAGGGTCTGATAACTAAAAAAATGGCAGAAAGTCTCTTGGTGTGTTTTCCCCGTATGCCCACGTTTTATTTACTACCTAAGATCCACAAGCATGCCCTCAACCCCCCGGGACGTCTCTGCGAGCCTATATGCAAATTCATCAATTATCAGCTCAAACCGCTCGTAGAGAACCTCCCCTCCTATACAAAAGACACAATGGACGTCCTGAATCGCGTTGATGGCATCTTTATGAAATCAGATATGTTTCTAGTCACGGCTGTCGTAGAATCCCTCTATAGGTGCATCCAACATACTCCTGGTATGGAGGCGGTCCAATTCTTCCTCGGGAGTGGCGGTGTGAATGGTCCGCTAGGTGATTTAATTCTACGGTTGCTCCGATTTATCCTGACCCATAATACTTTTGTATTCAAGGACGTCGTCTACCTACAGGAGCGCGGCACTGCTATGGGCGTGGCCTGCACGCCTTCGTACGCCAATCTCTTTCTCGGACTTTGGGAGAGAGAGATTTTTGGCGACAGAGGAGTGGCGGGCTGCGCCCAGGTGCAGTGCTAGATGCGCTATATAGACAACGTCCTAGTCATCTGGCAGGGTTCATTGGAGCAACTGGAGATCTAAATACCAACCGCTTTGGCATGAGATTGACGTATAAGTACAGTACAGTCCGCATTGACTTCCTGGGCATCCTTTTGGAAGTTGATGCCTCCGGTCTGATACAGACGGATGTGCATAGGAAGTCAACGGCGGTGAACTCACTGTTACATGCGTCATCTGGCCACTGCTCTAACCACTGTGCGGGCCGTCCCCACCGGCCAGTTCCTGAGGGTGAGGAGGATCTGTTCAACTCTTTCGAGCGTCAGTCGGTTGACCTTAGACAAAGATTTGTTGACCGCGGATACTCAAACAGGTGTATAAAGTGTGGGTATAGGAGAGCGGCACACGCACCAAGAGACCAACTTCTGCGCTATAAATCAAAAAAAGACTCAGCAGGAACCAACACTTCCCTTTGTGGGGACCTTTAATCATGAGTGGCAGACTATGAGAGACATCTTCCGACAACACTGGGGGGTCTTACTAACCGATCGCACTTTTAAAAAGTGTATACCGGAGAAACCTATGATGACACCACGACGGGCTAGAAGTTTGAATGACATTTTGGTTAATAGCCACTATGTGCCACACATCCCCAATCCCCTCGGCTCTCGAGGACCGATTCTGGGATGTTTTCCCTGTGGGAATTGCGTCTCCTGCCCCAATACGAGCGGACGTCGCACTTTCATTCATCTGATGGTACCCGTAGATTTGAGATCAGGCACAGGATTTCTTGTTGATCCACTTTTGTGGTATACTATGCACAATGTGCCTGCTCCCTTGTCTACCTAGGGTTAACCTCAAGAGAATTGAGGGTGAGCGTGCGTGATATTGTTGCAGCTGAGAGCGTGGAAGATGCTTCACTACTTAAAACCATTCTGAAGCACTTTAAAAAACACCACAATTGCAACCCAGCATCCCTCATGGTGAGGGGAATTGATTTAATACATGGTGGCAATAGGGGTGGGGACATTAAAAAACTCCTAGCCCAAACAGAAACAAAGTGGATCGTGATGCTGGAAACGCTGACCCCCATGGGGTTAAATGAGATGCTATCTTTCTCTCCATATTTATAAGTGATTGGTTATCTTGGCATTTTAGGCATTTCACTTTCATGCTTTTCTGGTTCTTATTCCTTTTTTTTCTGGTTCTATCCATCCAGGCATAATACTAACGGACCAACTAGATCTACCATCTACTGTCATGTCCGCCCTGACCTCATTGCCCAGGGACCTGGATTATACTCTGGATATCATCATGTGGAAGCGCTCAACCTATATCTGACATGGATTTAATATGGACCGTTCTTATCTTAGTCCATAAAGAGAGATTTATATTGGACTATACAATTATGCTTGGTTATCCCTTTTATCTGTGCCACAAAGAGTTAATAACAGCTTGCTTCCCCTGATTCTTCCTATAAGTGTCCAGGTCCCAGCCTACTTAATACTGCACCTGCGCAGTCTGACCCTCTGAACGCCAGAACTTGGTGCTGTTGGAGGCCCCGCCCCCTACCTGCTGCCATGGTGACGCGTCCCAGGCAGCAGAGAGCGTGTCTGCGCCGGAAACAGCGTCATTGCAAGGCGGGACTTGAGGTCGGACTGCGCAGGTCTATGACGTCAGCGTACCCGGAAGTGCAAAACACCGCACCCAGGATGCAGGGCTATATAACAGGTGGTATGGACACATTCTGGATTACGTCCTTTACTGCCTGACTTCTCCCTGAGGAAGCTAGTCTTCCAAGGCTGGCGAAACACGTGTAGGGACCTCTGACAGGACCATCCTCCACTAGAGCGCGCTTCCCCTATTGATATCCTCTAGGTATGGATCTTTAAACCAGAATCTGCACTTGCACTTTATGATGTCTATTGTGATTCATGGGCTTTATATCCTCCGGTCAACATGCTGTAATCTTGCAGAACCTTACTATGAATATAAGTTTCAAATCATGATTTCATTCAAAAGATTTACTGTATGTAACTGTACCTTTTGTTATATGTGCAATATGCCCATGTTTTACCTTTTGTACTGGCAGTGTAGAGTGGCTGTTATTTTGGCTATGCTTTAGGGGTGAGCTGCGTCTCCCCATATCTATCCCCTTTCTCACTCATTTTTAAACAAAAATAAAAATCACTCTTTTATTGCAACATACTCCAATGTCTTCTCCTGTTTACTAGCCAGGATCACCTGTCTGGCTAACCATTACTTGGACGGTTCCCCTCTTTGCCAGTCATTGCACTGGCTGCCTATAGCTATAGGATCCAATTCAAACTGCTTGTTCTCACCCACAAAGCTCTTCACAGTGCAGCACCTCCCTAATTCTCCACCCTCACCTCTGACTATGACCCCACCCATTCTCTTCGCTCTGGAAGTGACTCTAGACTCACTTCTGCATTAATCTGAACCTCCCACTCCTGGCTCCAAGACTTCTCCCAAGCTGCACCGATTCTCTGAAATGCTCTTCCCCAAGAAATTAGCTCTGTCCACAACTTATATAGTTTCAGGCGATCTCTAAAAGCACATCGTTTTAGGGCTGCCTATCATGATCCCCAGTCAAAGTCATTTAACATAGGCATTGTTCACACACAATTTGCGTTTTTTTTAGCACTCCTAAAACCACAGCTTTTTTTAAGAGTGCCCAAACCCAAGTTTAATAACCTATCTTGGTATTGTATACCCGTCAGTCCTCTAATGACTTTGGTCGCTCTTCTCTGGACCCGCTCTAGTTCAGCTATGTATTTCTTGTACACCAGAGACCAGAATTGTACACAGTATTCTAAGTGTGGTCGCACTAGTGACTTGTATTGAGGTAAAATTATGTTCTCCTCATGAGCATTTATGCCTCTTTTAATGCATCCCATTATTTTATTTGCCTTTGCAGCAGCTGCCTGACACTGGCCTGACACTGGCCACTAAATGTGAGTTTGTCATCTACCCATACACCCAGGTCTTTTTCAGTGATAGTTTTGCCCAGTATTTTACAATTAAGCACATAATTATACCTTTTGTTTCCTCTGCCCAAGTGCATGACCTTACATTTATCCCCATTAAAGCTCATTTGCCATTTATCAGCCCAAGCTTCTAGTTTACATAAATCCTCTTGTAATATAAAATTGTCCTTCTCTGTATTGATTACCCTCCAAGGTTTAGTGTCATCTGCAAATATTGAGATTCTACTCTGTATGCCCCCTACAAGGTCATTAATAAATATATTAAAAAGAAGCGGGCCCAACACTGACCCCTGTGGTACCCCACTGTTAACTGTGACCCATTCTGAGTGTGTTCCATTAATGACCACCCTTTGTTTCCTATCACTAAGCCAGTTCTTAACCCACTTACACATATTTTCCCCTATCCCCATTGCTCTCATTTTATGTATCAACCTTTTGTGTGGCACCGTATCAAAGCTTTTGAAAAGTCCATATACACCACGTCCACTGCATTTCTTTGGTCCAGTCCAGAACTTCTTCATAGAAGCTTAGTTTGACAGATTAGTTTGACAGAAATGGTCCATCGTAAACCCATGTTGATATTGGGTCATGAGGTTATTTTTCTTCAGATACTCCAGTATAGCATCTCTTAGAAAACCCTCTAGGATTTTACCCACAGTAGAGGTTAAGCTTACTGGCTTATAATTTCCAAGTTCAGTTTTTGTCCCCTTTTTGAATATTGGTACCAGATTTGCTATACACCAGTCCTGTGGTACAGACCCTGTTATTATGGAATCTTTAAAGATGAAAAATAATGGTCTATCTATGACAGTACTTAATTCCTGCAGCACTCTGGGTGTATCCCATCCAGGCCTGGGGATTTGTCAATTTTAGTGATTTTTAGACGATGCCGTACTTCCTGCTTAAGTTAAGCAGGTGACATTTAATTGAGAGTTTTTGTTATCACTGATCATATTGTCTGTCATGGGATTTTCTTGTGTAAATACTGTTGAAAAAAAGTCATTTAGCATATTGGCTTTTTACTCATCCTCATCCACCATTTCACCCAGATTATTTTTAAAGGGGCCAACACAATCATGTTTTAGTTTCTTACTATTTATGTAGTTAAATATTTTGGGATTATTTTTACTTCTCTCTGTCTCAATCTTTGCTGCCTTGATTTGCTTTTTACAGATGTTATTTAATTTTCTGTATTTATTTAATGCTCATCACTAGCTACTTGCTTTAATTCCCTAAACGCTTTCTTTTTGTCACTTATTGCCCCTCTTACCGCTTTATTTAGCCATAGTGGCTTCCTCCTATTTCTAGCATGCTTATTCCCATAGGGTATATATTGTGCACAGGCCCTATTCAGGTTGCTAATACACGTCTCCCATTTGCTTTGTGTACTTTTATGTCTCAGGACATTATCCCAGTTTATTGCACTAAGATCATCTCTCAACCGTTGGAAATTTGCCTTCCTGAAGTTTAGTGTCCTTGTGGCCCCTCTACTACACATCTTATTAAAGGATACTTGAAAACGTATTATTTTATGATCACTATTACCCAAGTGACCTCCAACCCGTAAATGTGATATCCAGACCGGCCTGTTGCTTAATATTAGGTCCAGCAGTGCCCCCCTTCTTGTTGGGTCCTGAACCAGTTGTAAAAGATAATTGTCTCTCATAGTTGTTAAAAACCTATTATCTTTGCTAGAACTGCAGGTTTCTGTTCCCCAATGTATTTCAGGGTAGTTGAAGTCCCCCATAATAATGACTTCTCCCTGAGAAACTGCTTCATCTATTTGCTTTATGAGGATATTCTACTCCACTTCCATTATTGTTGGAGACTTATAACAAACCCCTATCAGTAATTTATTATTTTTCCCCCTCCCCTTATCTCCACCCACAGAGACTCTACATTTCCATTAGATTCACCTATATTATCACGCAGGATGGGTTTTAAGGATGATTTTACGTATCAACATACACCTCCCCCTCGCTTATTTGTACAGTCATTTCTGAACAGACTATAGCCCTGTAAATTAACAGCCCAGTCATGGCTCTCATCCAGCCATGTCTCGTATCCACCATTATCAGGTGCACCAAGCCCATGCCGCTGAGCCGCAGTATTAGGGGGTTAGTGACCAACGCATGCACGTTCAACAGTGCATGCGCTTCCAGTTTGCGTATAGTGACGCAGCTATGCTGCATTCCCATACGCAGTCAAACGCATGCGCACTGCGTTCCTATGTTTAACATAGGAAGCATAGTGCTTGCGTTTGCTGCGTTCGGGTGCGGGTGCGGACGATATCTGCTCCTTCCGGGGTCCAGCATCCGCACCCGGACGCAGC
>JARQOC010000006.1:273676625-273764177 GCA_033576535.1 Allobates femoralis
CTTTCAGTAGCCAGAGCTTTCTACTGCAAAGGCGATGACTTTCTCCTTGCCTCCTTGCTTCTGAGATAGTACTGCTCCCAGTCCCACATTACTGGCATCTGTGTAAAGGATGAAAGGTTGATGGTAATCGGGGTATGCCAGAACTCTTCTCCGTCAATGCCTTCTTCAACTTTTCAAAGGAATCTTCCCTCTCATCACTCCACTGGAAAGGAGGATTGCGGTTTGAAGCTTCTTCGACTGCCCCTACCAGGATGTCTTGTAGAGGTGCTGCTAGCTTGGTGAACCCTTGGATGAATCTACGATAGTAGCCCACCAGTCCCAGGAAATTGCCTCACCTGTTTTCACGCTAGTAGGTCTTGGCCAATCCCTTATTACGGTTACTTTCTCGGGATCCGTGCTACTCCTTCTGAACTTACAACGTGTCCCAGGTATTGTACCTTTGGCTTAGAAGGTGACATTTTGATGGCTTGATCTTCATACCATACCGGGATAAAGGCTTCGAACACTTCTGCCAGATCTTGTAGATGTTGTTCGTAAGTCTTTGAGTAGACTATTACATCATCTAGGTACAGAAGGACGGCTTCAAAGTTCTTGTGTCCGAGACAGCATTCCATCAATCGCTGAAAGGTACCGGGTGCGTTGCAGAGTCCGAACGGCATACAATTAAATTCACAGAGACCCATTGGTGTGGTAAATGCTGTCTTCTCTTTATCTTCCTCAGCCACAGGGACTTGCCAATACCCACTTGTTAAGTCTAAGGTGGAAAAATAATTAGCAGATCTTAAAGCAGCTAATGACTCTTCAATTCTAGGTAAGGGGTAGGCGTCTTTATGGGTAATGTGATTAATCTGCCGGTAGTCTACGCACATTCTCATGGTTCCGTCTTTCTTTTTAACTATTACCAGAGGGGCTGCCCAGGGGCTACAACTGTCTCTAATTACCCCGGCCTGTTTCATCTCCCTCAGCATGTCTTTAGCACATTGATAATGAGCGGGCGGTATGGGTCTATATCTCTCTTTTATTGGTAGGTGGTTACCGGTAGGAATTGTATGTTCTACCCCTTTAATCTGTCCGAAGTCTAATGGGTGTTTACTGAAGACCCGTTCATATTCTTCTACTAGTCGGTACACCCCTTGTTTTTGGTGGGTAGGTGTTGAATCTGTACCTATATGCAACTGCTGACACCAATCGTCTAATTCTCCACTTGAACCATTGTCGTCCGCCTGACATGACGGATTCAAGGGCCCAATGGCTGTGATGGCATTGTTGTCAACAGTGTATAGCTTGGCCATTGTAGCGTACCTTGGTAAAGTGACCTCTTCCTCTCCACAATTCAAAAGACGTATGGGCACTCTTCCCCTGTGTACCTCGACTATTCCTCTAGCCGTTAATATCGTAGGTCTACTATCAGTGTACACAGGCTCTACCAAGGCTTGGTAATCTCGTCCTTTAATACCAATGGCTGCTCTACACCATACCAGCATTTCAGTTTTTGGAGGTATTACTATTGGAGTTGGGTCACTTACCCTCACACTGCCGATTTCTCCACCTGCAACCTCTACTTGTTGCTTCAGCACCAATGCTTTTATCTCTCTCCGGAGAATTCTCTGCTGGCAGGATTGGGCAGTTTCCGCAAATTGCTGTAAAATAGTAATAACCTCGGAAAAACAATTTTCTAAAACATTCATACCTACCAATACAAAAGGTTCCCGTCGGTTAACATCAACAATTATGATACCCTGATTTTTTAATTCTGCTCTACCAATCTTAATGGTCATCTCTCTAAATCCTACTTGCGGTACCAATTTTCCATTACTAGCATATATACTTAGCTCAACATTAGATGGTCTTTTATCAATGTCTGAATCTGCCCAGTACCTCTTATAAAGGATATGTGGTATAGATGAAATCTGGGAACCAGTGTCCAACAAGGCATTGAGGGGAATACCGTCCAGCACGATGGGGATAATGGGACGTCCTCCGACGTACTTATCGTGCCAGGATGTTGGGCCTTGAAAGTTCACTCCTGCGAAGCGGCCCGCATTCCCAGGGGATCCTTGTTTAAATCACAATTGCGGGCGATGTGGCCTGGCTTCCGGCAACGGCGGCAAATAGGCTGTCCATCCGGCTGGTAACGGTCGTTGGGTCGTCCTCTCCACGCTGGGTATCTCTGGGGTCTCATCCAGGAAATATCCTCTCTGCGGTTCGCCAACTCCATCTTGGGTGTAGTCTGTGATTCTCTCATTTCCTGCATGGTTTTAGCCATTGAGGTGACAATGTCTGTTAGAGAGTCAAGCTTTTGCTGGAAAGCATCATTAGCACTGGCCTCCAGGGGCTTAACTGATGTCACTGGCATTCTCTGTTGTTGAGGGGTTTCTGTAATGGATGGCTCAGGATCCTGATCCCAAAGTGCCTCTGCCTGCTGGAGACGAATAGCGCTCTCCTTTAACTGGGCAAATGTCACTTCAGGGTCCTTGAAAGTCAGCATACTCGCATGCCCTCGATGAGAAGGGGTTAATAGTCCCTCAATGAATTGATCTTTTAACAATTTATCAGCGCCAGTGTTAAACATTGGTTCAGCCAGTGTAAGCGCTTTAAGGGCCTCCTGTAAATTCAGGGCAAAGTCTCTCACACTCTCATTGGCCTTTTGTTTGCAATTGAAGAATTTGGTCTTTGCTTTGCTACCAGCAGTAGTTTCAAATACTGCCTTTAATCCAGCTAGAATATGCTCAGCAGTGTCTTTTAGATCAGCGGACCATGCTGTGACTTCTCGCTTGGCATTACCACTTAACTGTGCCATCAGCAAACCGACACGCTGAGCTTCTGCCATTGGAAACATGTTTAAATAGGCCAGCAGTTTTTCTTTAAAATCATCAAAAGTATTAGGCTTACCTTCATACACTGGAAGCCATGGAGCACCTGGGGTATATGGCATCAACATTGGCATAATGGGCGCTGCACCTTGCGCCGCTGTGCTGCCGAGCGCTCTGTTTTGTGCTTCAGCTGCATTTGTGTCGCCGGGTGTTTCGGCGTCTCCGTGCTGCGACATGTTGCGCCCCCTTAGTTAATCCGGACCCTTCCGGTCCTCTGCTTCCGTCGGGATGGCGTATAATCGTTCCGCTATGCAGCAGGATTGGTTTTCCCCTTTTGCCGACGTCAGAGCTCTCAGCTTGGTGCCGCCCACAAAGACACGCCCCCTGCTGCTTCTGCTCGCCGTGAGCTCAGTAATGGCGGAATCTGAAATTTTTCAGTCAGATCAGAGCTCAGGGCTATGACACAGTTCAAATAGCAGTCTCGTGCTGTGGCAGTTATGAGGTAATTAGTGATGATGCAATTTTACCTCAGAGGCTGGCGGCCATTTTGTTTCAATGTTAGTCAATGGGGAAAAGTCTATTTCAATGGTTTCCAATGGGAAAATCACTTTTTGATAAAAAAGTCAATTTTTCTCGGATTTTCTCACAATTTTCGGCATTAATCACGGCACACAGTACCCGATTTAACCAGGCACGGTAAATCCTGTTCGTGACGCCAAAGAGAGTTGTGCCGCCCAGCTTAGGGGACCGGGATACCCGGCGCAGGGTCCCTTTCCTTGGGGGAGTCACTGGTGGCTGGACCCAGGCCGTGGCCCCAGGCTGGCACACTCCTAAAAGGGGTTATTTACAGGGGATTTAGAAGTTTATATAATTTATAAAGTTTGTAGATGTTATTGTCGTGACGCCACCCAGAATAATGTGGCTATATATGGCCACCGCTGCCTTGTACTGGCCAGGGGATGATGGTGAGAGGCAGCTGAGATGGTATAGCCCTTTTCCGGGTAGGGCTGTAGGGTCCCCTGGACAGGTGATGTTAAAGTTAATGATGGATGAAGATGGAAGTATGGTGAGGAGATGTTAAGGACACAGACACTTACTTGATTCACAGCAAATTCTCTCAGCGGTGATGGTCCCAATCCTGGATAGATGGTAGCTGTTAAATCAGAGGCTGAGGCACAGATGAGGTTTAACTGGTTTACTTTCAACCAAACTATAATACAACAAGTCCCGTCTCCGGAGTCTGCAATAGGGGTTCAGTTGCTCAGGCCCCACCGGGTCCTTTACCTCCTGCTTGCGCTGTCTATGTGGCCCTGCTGCCGTGTGTGAACTCGCTGCTGGCCCAAATCTGTCCTCTCTGGGTCCCACTCAACAGGCAACTTGAGTCCTTTGTCTCTCTCTCTGCTTACCCCCTCCGGGAGTACTGCTGAACTCTTAGTATGTTGCTGTGTCTGGCCCTGTGAAGCTTGTTGTTACCTCACGTTTTTCCGGTTGCTGTATTGTATATAACTAATGCAGCCACGGATCCGGTATCCGTATCTGCGCTTTTTATCTAGGGTAGATAATGATGCTACCCGATTCTGAAAGTGTTCCTCTTATCAGTTTTCTCCTCCTCAGACCGATGGCTTGGCCCTGGAAATTGTCAGCCAGTCCTCAGGAACTCAATGCAGCTCCTGTCACTCTGAGCTCATGGCTCCAACTGTCTGAAAATTTACCTCAAACCAGTGTTTTATCTCTAGGGAAGTCTCTGGTGTCTCTGGAGCTCCCCCTACTGGCCAAAGGTGGTAGTGCAGTGGCTTGGCTTTCTAAGTGAGTGCAACTATTATGATCTTATACTGTGGCTAATACCCGCAGGGGCGCCACACTTTCCTTAACTGTATCAGTGTATTTATAATGCCCTAGGGAGGACTAATGCCACCGCAGCTGCTGGCAATTCAGGTGCATGACTTCCGGGTTTTGGCTCCTGGGTCATGTGACATTCCGTATCCAGTCTTAGGACCGCAAACAAGGACTTCCGCGTGTCAGCATTACCATATCGACCAGATCTCGGACCTGTCAGGGCTTAGCCTCATCAGTCATGCACTCTGCCAGCCCCGATTTTTAACTATATCATCACGTAGGCTGCAGCTGCTCTTAAAATGACATGGGGAATCCAACTTCCCATTTTAACCCTTTCATAAGGTTATTTATAAATGTATACACTGTCCCTCATAGATCCATAATTTTTTTAAGTGCCTACTCTTGAATATATTAAATTCTATATTCTAACAATCAATTGGTTATATGCCACTATACTACAATCCTTAAAGTGCTTTACATTACATACATAATGGTGACCAACAATCTATCAAGTGATAGTAATCATAACTAATTAATTATATATATACATGAAGTGCCTCAACCATATTATTTATTTTAATAGTGCACATACATGAATCTTTAAATCGTACAATTTATCACGTGCTCTCTAACAAAATGTTACTGATTATTTATATACATAAAGTGCATCCACTATATATTATGTCCATTTTTAAAGAGGCAGTGTATTCATTACCGTAATACTATTATTCACACAATTTTAATCTTAATTTATTCACCTTCTATCCTCCCTCTATTATTATAATATTTACTTCTTTTCTTTTCAAAATTCTTTTTATTGAATTATTTTATGAAAATAGAACAGTAACAGAGTATTATTTGCAAGATAATCTTCACAATAACAAAAGCTCAATACGTCCAACAGTAAGCATAATGTTCCTTGTGGCCTATTAGCGGACTAATGTCCAATCAGGGATAGAGGAGCCTTAAAAAACTCCAAGCGTTGTACATACGTCAGAACTATGAGTCTGTTAAAAGTTCTCCCAGTCAGGTTTGACGTAAGCATAGCTGTGGCTCCCATCGTAGGTTGGCTAGAGATCAAGCTAGTCGGAATTGGTTCCCATCTGGTAGGCTTTACATACACCTTGATGTATTGGCTTATTACTTCAAAGTATGTAACATAACAACATAAAAAAAAAAGTAAACTATGCGGTCTAAATAGTAGTAGAGTAAAGAGGAAAGAAAAGGAAGTTTAGAAATGAGGGTAGAATAGAATATCAGGGCAGTTCGAGGTGGGGGAGAAGGTATAGAGAGGTGTGAGAGTAGAGGGGGAGGGGAGGATGGGGGCAGGAAGGGGGGGGGGGTGGTAGGCACAGCCAGTCCCTAGAGACTATTCAGTTGTCAATTAGTTTCTGTGGGTATTACCCTGCCTGTGTTGAGTGAACGTATGTAATCCAAGGGGTCCAGATGTTGAGGAGTTTCGGGGTTGTAGTATTCACCGCGGCCACTACTTCGGCCACACGGTATAGAGAGTGTATCTTCTCTTCCAGTTGGGAATGAGAAGGTAAGTTTGAGGATTTCCAAAACAGAGGGATTAATAGTTTAGCCGCTGTTAGTATGTGTTGAGCAAGGAGTGAGATATTAGCACAGTCTGGCCAGATTGGGAAGTGTAGAAAGGTCATTTCAGGGCTAAGTCGGAGGGGTTTGGACGTGATGGTCTGTATAAGTCGTTCCACTCTTTTCCAAAACTGAGCAATTGTCGGGCATTTCCACCACATGTGGAAGTAGTCAGCATCGGGTGCGTCACATCTCCAACATGTTGTAGAGTGGTGGGTGTCCCATAGCCGGATATGGTCCGGTGTGTGGTACCATCTCGTTATGATTTTATAAGCAGTTTCCTGAGCTTTCACACACTGAGTAGGGCCGTGTGAGTGCCTGTAAATATGTTTCACCTGTGTAGCAGTAAATTTGTATCCCAAGTCCTTCTCCCAAAGCGCAATGTATGCTCTTTTGGGGCTAGTTTCTGCCTCCAGTAAAGCCTGGTAGATTTTAGAAAAAATTTGTTTCGGCTTTGTCACAGCGGCACAAAGGTGTTCAAAGCTAGTTAACTCCCTAGAAAGATCTGAGCGTCTCAGTAGCGGGCGGAGGACACTGTGTATTACTTTGTAGTGTAAGTAATTCAAGTTGGAGAGGCCAGGTAGTGTTATTAGGTCTGTATATGGTAAAATAGGGCCGTCTTGTAGTAGCTGGTCAATGGAATAGGTAGAGAGGTTTCGACTTGGTCCTGGGACAGTGTTATGTGTAGTCCCTAGATGGGCCAATATGTCACAAAGGTCAATTAGGGGCGAGAGGGGTGGTGCTAAGTATTTCGTATGGGTACGCCATATCTGTAAAGTAGCTCTGGTATGCAGATTCGGGAGAGGCATGTACTGTTTCAAGTTGGAGTGTTATAAGGAAAAGAGATCTAAGGCTGCAAGGTGTCAACGATTCCTCAATATTCAACCAGTGTTTCTCTTTGTTTCGTCTCAGGATGTCAACAAGGCGGGTGATTTGCGCTGCTTTATAATATAATTTAATGTCAGGGGCTCCCATCCCGCCTAAATGTTTTGGGAGGGTCAAAGTGCGTAGTGATATTCGGGGCCTCTTGTTTTGCCACATGTAGTTAGTGAAGAGCGTATTTATTTTAGAGAGAAAGCTTAGTGGGATCGCTATGGGTAGCATTTGGAATAAGTAATTAAATTTAGGTAGGATTAAGCTTTTTAATATATTCTTCCTCCCCATCCACGAGAGGTAGGTATCTCTCCAAGTCCGGATAGTTGATGTCGTGGATGTCAAAAGAGGGAGAACATTCAATTTAAATAAGTCTTGGTAGTTTCCGTTTAGTTTCACTCCCAGGTATGTAATGTAGTGTGTGGGCCAGGAAAGTGGGTATAGTGTTCGTAATTTTTTAAGGGTGTTCGGTTTGATCTGTATTCCTAGTGCTTCAGATTTTGACATGTTTATTTTGAAGCCCGACAGGTCGCCATATCTCTCCATCACATTCATGAGAGTCGGGAGTCCCTTCATGGGCTTTGTTAAAAATATTAAGAGGTCGTCTGCAAAAGCTGCTGTTTTATAGTGAACTCCTGCTATTCTGACGCCCTCTATTTCCTGATTTCCCTGTATCGCCATTAGGAGGGGCTCCATCGTTAACACAAACAGTAACGGGGAGAGCGGGCATCCCTGTCTGGTTCCATTCCCAATTGTGAAGGGTGTTGTCAGTGAGTCATTGATTTTGATACGTGCTGATGGTCGTTGATACATCGTCATAATAGACGTAACAAGTGCTGCAGGGAGATTAAATCTAAGTAGTGTCAGTCTCAAGAAGGTCCAGTCCACCCTGTCGAACGCTTTCTCCGCGTCTGTGCCCAGGAGAACTAACGGTAATTTGTGTGCTTTTACATATTGGATTAGGTGTAAAACTTTATGCGCATTGTCCTTTCCTTCTCTGCCTCTTACGAAGCCTGTTTGATTTGCTGAGATCAATTGTGGTAGGAACGCCACCAGTCTGTGTGCAATCATGCCGGCCAAAAGCTTCAGATCAACGTTCAGTAAAGATATAGGCCGGTAGTTGCTACACTGAGTTGGGTCTTTCCCCTCCTTATGTATTAGTGAGATCTTAGCTTCAAGCATTTGAGTAGGCAGTGCTTGGCCAGCAAGTGTGGCATTGCATAATGCTAGTAAGTGCGGCAAGAGTAGGGATGGGAAGGTCTTATAATACAAGGCCGAGAAACCGTCAGGGCCAGGCGCTTTTCCTTTAGGGCAGCGGGACAGGGTGGACTGGAGTTCAGGGAGAGTAAAGGGTCGAAGGAGTGTTTGATGGTCAGCGTCAGTTAAAGTTGGGAGGTGTATGTCGCTCAGGAAGTTTTCAATTTCTCGGGTTCTATGTTGCGTGAGATCTTCCGAATCCCTAGACCTCAGATTGTACAAGCGTGTGTAATAATCTAGGAAAGCCCGTTCTATGTGGGACTGGTCCTGAGAGTCCATACCCTCTGTGTTCTTTATCGTGTGTATTTGTGTGCGGGCTTGTTTTTTGCGTAATAGAGAGAGCATGAATTTGGATGCTTTATCACCATGGGCATATAGTTTAGTTTTCCATTTTTTATATTGCCGCGCTGATGTTACGTTAATTAAATCTTTCAGGCGTTGGCGCTTGGATGTCAATTCTTTGAGAACCTCTGGGCGCTGGGATTTCTTATGATGAAGTTCCAGTTCTGCGATCTCATCATACAGCTGTTGTGTTTCGGTATGCCGTCTCTTATTGGCGTATGCCGCCATGGAGATCAGTTCTCCCCTAATCACGGCCTTATGTGCTTCCCATAGGGTTTGGATAGAGGTATCCTCATTTTGGTTGTTCTGGAAATATTGTTGGAGGCATTCTGTTAGTCGTTTTTTTGTGTCTTGGGAGGTTAATAGGGCCTCATTTATCTGCCAAGATCTGCATGATGAGCGATGCGCAGAAGCGGAAATAGACGTTAGGACTGCTGAGTGGTCTGAGAAAATGCTAGGGGTTATCACAGAGGTGCGTATTGATGGTAGCAAGCGCTTTGAAACTAAGACATAGTCTAGCCTGTGGTAGGATTTATGGGGATGTGAGAAATATGTGTAGTCACGGGTCGAAGGATTGACATAACGCCATGAGTCAATTAATTGCATAGTTTGTAAGCGTGAACGAATTCTTGATAGGTCCCGATGGGAAATGGAGCTTTTTTGTTTGGTCGTGTCCAGAAGAGGTTCAAGTGCCACATTGAGATCACAGCCAATGATCACCAGTCCTTCCCTAAATCTCTCTATTTTATTCATGGTGGCTAGTATCCATTTTAATAATTTTTTATTCGGGGCATAGAGGCTACCAAGCGTCACTAGGGTGCCATTTAACAGGCCTTTGATCAGTATGAATCTGCCTTGAGGGTCTATCCAAGACTCTCGGTGTTGGAAGTGAACATGTTTTCTAAATGCTATTGATACGCCTCTGGCCCCAGTTTGGCTGGAAGTGGAATGATACCATCGGTCGAATGCTGACTTTTCAAAATTAGGGATTTTATTTGGTTTAAAATGAGTTTCCTGGAGAAAGAGGACATCAGTTCCTTGTTTTTTGAGTGCATGTAATGTCGGGTGTCTAGTGCTCGGTGAATTCAAACCATGTGCATTAAGTGAAGCATAAGTGAATACGTTACCCTCAGCCATGATCTTCTAGGATATGCGGTCTCCGATGGATGAGTCGAAGGGGGGTTCGGCTGTGCCTGTTAGGAGAGGTGGGGTTGGGGGGAGACTTAGGGAGAAGAGGAGTGAGCAAGAGAGGGGAAAGATTGTGAGAGGTGGTAGAGTCAGAAAGAAAAAGAAAAAACATTAGCAATTGAGAGTACAAGTCACAGGATAAATTCGTTATTTCCATCAATGTGAGCATGTCTACTGCTACATAGCAGCATGGGGGCGCTTCTTCATATATTTTTTAGAGAGCAGATCCAGTTATAACACTCAGGATAGGGGAGGTTGGTTCTTGGTAGCAATGAACCTCTTGGTTGGGTTAAGGGGGGGGCATAAAATCCGGCGTACACGTATCGGTCGCTACCTCGTTGGGTAGCGGGCTGGGGGGTTGCAGATGATGGGAGGTGGGGGAATGGGGGTAGGAGGGGGGGGGGTAAGGTGGAGAAGGAAGGGAGGGTAGGGGGTAGAGGGGGGGGGAAGAGGGATGAAGGGAGAGGGGGGAGGGGGGGATGGAGAGAGGGTGGGAGAGGGGTGAAGTGGAAGGGAGGTGGAGTGGCAGGGTGGGGGGGGTAAATGGGGGTGATATGGTGTAGGGATGGAGGGGGTGGAAGAGGGGTATAGGGGGGGAAGAAGTGGTGTGGGGGAGTACGATGGGGGGAGGGGGAGAGAGGGGTGTTGGGACGTGGATATACGATGGGATGGGTGCTGTTGGTAAGGTTTAGATATAAAAGTACAACAATGCCAACTATATATTAATATTCTTAACAAGTGCAACGAGCTTATAACATAAACATAAACATGAGGGCGTTATTGTGGCCCTCCTTCAGAGTAAGAAAGGTTATAAACCATAGAAAGTTGGCCTAATCAGCAGGGTCAATATCGCCGAGCGTAAGGCGATTTAGAGCAAGGAGGCCTGAGAAATAGGGAGAAATAAATCTGTGTGTTCGCGCCTCAGGTAGCGTCATCTGGGCCCTTCAGCGATGGTGATTTAGACAGTTTCTTTTTTGCTCGCTGGGATTTTGGTGTTAGCATCTGTTGCCAGGGTGTCGGGGTCGGCAGTGGATGATAGAGAGAGGCCGAGTGGAAAGACTCCAGATCCGGGTATTGGTCGAGCACTATGTCCATGGAAATGCATGCCTTTTTTATGTCAGCAGAGGTCCTGGCGGTGATGATTCTTTCCCCAGCTGTAACGGATATCCCGAAGGGGAATAGCCAGCGGAACCTAAAGCCCCTCTCGAGGACCGCCCCCGTAAACGGTTTCAGCAAGCGTCGTTTCCTCAGTGTTATGGCTGAGAGATCTTGGAATAGAAGGACCTTAGAGTCCCCATAGGCAACCTCCTTTGCCTCCCTGGCTCTGCGCAGTACTAATTCTTTTGCTCGGTAGTCCAGGAACCTGCATAAGACATCCCGGGGGGTTTCCCCAGGGGCTGGTTTAGGGCGAAGGACACGGTGAACCCGGACTAACTCGATGTCTCGTGGATCTCCGTCTCTCAGCAGTGCCGCAAACATCTCTAGGACTGTTTTGCCCAGGACTTCAAACGCCACTGATTCAGGGAGGCCCTTAATGCGGATGTTATTGCGGCGCTCCCTGTTTTCGTGATCTTCGAGGGTGGCGTGGATTTGGTGCAGTTGTTGTTCATGTGACATCAGACACTCTAGCTGAGTGTTCGTCTGGCGGAGTATCGTACTTTGTGTCGTCTCCAACGCCTCGAGTCTATGGCCTTGTTGGGCGAGATCTTGTTTGATGTCAGCTAGGTCACGTCCTATGGGTTCCAAGGCCTTTGTCAATATGCGTTTCAAAAAAGATCTCGTCACCATAGAGTCCTTTTTTTTAATGCTAGTATCTGACTCGCCCTCCATGTCTGAGTCCGAATCTTCGTCAGGTTGGAGAACAGAGTGCTTGAAGGGGTTAAGAGAGTCTGAGGAGTCGGTTTGCTTCCTCAAGAAGTGGTCTACGTCTGCTTGGGTTATGGATTTTGATGTCTTTGTTGTTAATTTGGGGGTTTTTATGGTTGATTTCCCCATGTTTCAGAAAGTTAGATATTACAAGTGGAAAAAAGAAAAATGGAGAACAAAAAGAGATGAGTGTTCTGGATCACACTGATGTGGTCTGTTCGCGCCCCCTGTTGCTTGCTTAGGGGGTTTACATGTCACAAACTGCTAAGTGACTTGTTAAATATAAGAAACAAATGTCTTTGGAGATCCTACTGGATTTGGTATTAGACACCAGTTAAGGAGGGTACGAGGTTTATATTCGGAGTGTAACAGCAGGGCACGAGTTGGGGAGGGAAGCACATAGGGTGGAACGCAGATGAAACAAAGGGGCAATGCAGCAGGATGTAAGGATTTGATGGAAATCCGTCTATTTCTCTCTGTCTACAGCAAGGTTTCCGTCACTCTGGTGGGAGTAGGTGATAGGATGTACCAGTCTTATAAGATCTCTTTAGCCTTATAGGGTTATAGGGTAGCAGGATTACAGATAGCAGTGTGTAGAGCTTTGGCAGATGTAATAGAGTTTATCACTGCAGCTTGTGATGTCTGTCTGTAGATACGTGGAACTTGCTGCTGTGTATCTAGGCAGGAGATGGTAAAAATAAAAAGCCCACTGCGTTGCCTCTGATCTGATGGGTGTGCTTCAGGGGCACTAATGTGTTGTGGCCCCTGGCCCTATGGAGCTGGGTCTTTCTTGCTGTGATCGAAGATTGCTTGTATGTGCCCTTTCCCTTGTGTCCCTCTCACCTTTACACTCAGTGCCTCCGACTCCTCTGTTTCTCCCCTGTGCCTCGCAGTTCTTGGCTCCTTGTGCCGAGGGCTCGTGCTGCAGGGCTGTCTCCGGCTTATGGCGTCTATCTCCAGGCCTCTCTTGCAGCCCAGCTCCGGGTGCCCCCTCTCATCCGTCGGCGTCTGTGGAGGAGACCGCCGCAGCACTGCGGCGCGGGCTCAGCTGAGGCCGAGTATAGTCACCAGGGCATCTGCAGGGCAGGGATCACTCGCCTTAAAGCCCCGTCCGGAGCCGGCACCGCCGCAGCTCGTGCGGCTCCCTCGTGACCGGCCTCGAGGTCCAGACCGCGGGGATCCCGCGACACGGGTAAAGTAATATAAGCTTCCGGGTGCAGGGGAGTCAGTCACCGACTCTTCTAGGCGCCTGGGGGTCCCTCCAGTGTTCAGATGGCGCGGATGTGGGTAGATTGCTAGGAGAGCTGTGATGTACAGCCTCCCTCATCCGCGGCCATCTTGGATCTCTATAATATTTACTTCAACCCATATCCCATATACTGCATTCCATATGATCAACGTCGTAATCCAGTTAATGGTCCATTTTTCATCTTCTGACATCTTGAACATAAGGGTTATATGTCCCATAGTCCGATTTTCAGCTACACTGAATATATATCACTAGAATAATGATAAAATGAAGTTAATGAAAGCATAAGATTTTAAATTGATTAATTCAGCTCAACATCCATGTTATTTCCCTCACATTACCTATCCTACTACAGAAATGCACTAAACCCCAAATTTTCATTAAGCCCCCGTGGAGAGAGTGCCCCTAACCTGTAGATCCACTTGCTCTCCACTTGTGCTTATTTTCTGGATAAATTTCCTCCTCTACTTCCCATAGACACAACATCAATAGCCCTAACCTTAAAAAGTCTTGCATCACTTTTGTGATACATTTTGAAGTGTCTAGGGATAGTTTTCAATTGGGTCAGGTCATCCTCTACTACAGGCTTTTCAATATCCCTGACATGTTCCCTTATTGTTACCCGTAGTTCTCGCATTATAAGTCCTACATAGAATTTACCACACGGATATTCCCCCTGATAAATCCCTCCTTTGAACTGCATGTAAGGTGATGCTTGATCTCATATTTTTGGGTACCATCAAAATTGCTGAATACTTTTGTTCTAACCATATTGAGGCAACCTTAGCAATGCCCGCAAGGCAAAAAGCCTTTTAAGTGTAGCCATGTTTGTGACACCTGTTTATTATTTGGTTCAAAATGACTCCTAACCAACAAGTCTTTCAAACTTTTAGACCTTCACTCTGTAACACATGGTTTCAAGGGGAGGTATTTATTTAAAACTGGATTCGAGGTCAAAATTGATCAGTGTCTGGTCAAGATCCCCCTCAATTCTCCCATTGCTTATTAAATGTCGTAATAAACCGGATTGTGTCATTTTCCTTTTTGGCCTCCACTTCTTTGGCTTTGTACAACAGATTATTTCTTACAGTTCTTTTTGCCCTCAAATAGCTGTGGTGCAACAGCTGGCTGCCTTGCTGGTGTCGCTGCTGGGACTTGTGCGTCCACGGCTCGGGTAAGGCATTACATGTGCTATGATGCAGGTTTGAAAGCCCGGGGAGTGTCTCTCAAACCTGTATCTACCTGTGGGCTTGACACAGCAGACTTAAGAAGACTCCCTCCTGGTCACATGGGCTGTGACATCAGAACAGGTCCTTTACACAGGATGTGGAGAGCCTTATGATCTGAAGGAGAGGTTTGTCAGAGCCTCTGATAGGTGAGAAGATCTTGGGAAGCCCGGTTCATCCCAGAGCTCAGGGAGCCCAATCCTAGTCGCAGCCCGGCCAGACAAGAGTCTGTGAACCTCCAGGAGCAGGGGGTCTCTCACCTGGGCCTAAGGTCAGTGATTCCCTCCTATGGACTGATCGGGATATATGTGTGTTATACCAGCCATTGGTACACTCAGATATGATGTGTATGTCCCACATATGTGTGAACTATGCACTACATCAGGGGTCTCAAACTCCAGGCCTCGAGGGCCGCACACAGTCCAGGTTTTCAGGATTTCCTTACAATTTGACAGTTGGTCATTTGATTACCAACTGTCAAATCCTATGGAAATCCTGAAAACCTGCACTGTGTGCGGCCCTCGAGGCCTGGAGTTTGAGACCACTGCACTACATGCAGTTTATGAGGCACTTTAATAAACTGCTGGACTTTTACTTACTTTAACACACGGTTGTGTGGTATCAATTACGCTACAAGCAAATTCCTCCAGGCGTGCGCTAACTCACATAGCCTTTACGGATGGATATTTTACTATACCCTCGGTCCTCAAACCTCTGCTGCAAGTTCGTTGCTTGTTTTTCAAAAAGCTCATCATTTGAGCAGATTCTTTTTGCTCTTAGAAATTTGGCTGCTCATTCATTCAATGTTTGGAGGCTGTGGTTACTGGACACTGTCTTTTTCACCACAGCCTGCAATCAAGAAGATGTTGCAGAGGATCAAGGATATGTATGAGGGAATAATACAGATGGAGTCCAGATATGTGTATGTGGTTTTATTTCTAATAAAATGTTTTCTCTCTGTGTTGTGTCTACTTTACTAATTACCAAGGTAGAGAAAGACCCTGCATATACAAATGCGCACATTGAAATAATATTAAAAAATGAACACTTTATTACAAATATACTAACAACACAAAAATACCAATAAAAAGCAGTTAAAACAATGTGGGTCCTGGTACATTTGTGTATGCAGGGTCCAGCAACATCTATGAGAATTCTGAAGTGCTGTGCCAACGTGTTTTTTTTATTGCAGATTTGCTGCAGAATTTGAGTCTGAAAAAATAATCTGAACCACATGTGCAAGGAAACAAAAAAGCAATGTGGGCACAGCACTTCTGACCTGTCCTACACTCTGCTGGCCTTAGGACAGACACACAGATTTTGATGCAGATTTTTAATCTGCGTAAAAAAAAACACATCAAACAACACACCATGGGCACAAAGCCTAAGAGAGTCCAGGGAGATCCACAGAAGTGGTGAAAGAGATGAAGAATTCCTCTTGCCCTCTAGCTACTTCCACAGAGATTTCAAGGTCAGGGGTGGCCAACTACAGTCCTTGTAAGATTTTCTGGTTCTTCATAGTATTGCTGTGTCATCTTGCCCTCAACCAAAATGGAGTCTGAGCCTTGCCTTGCCCTTGAACTTCCTGTCAGTCCTGTTATAAGTCCAGTTACGGGCTTTAAACATTGTCTGAGTATTTTGTGCTGGTTGGTCTCTGAATCTCCTGGTTTCAGCTGGACTTGCTGCTACTGGTTAGCTCTATGCTCTGCCTTATTACTCTCAGCTGCCTGCTCTCTATGGTGCATTATCCTGATCCTGGCTGTGAGTTTTCTCCGTTCAACACCTCTTAAAGAAAAGGTTCATTACTTCTGTCCATCCTGTGTCTGTAAGAACTTTGATTCTCCATTTAATTTATCAATGTATTTAATCTGGGACTAAATCAGTTGCGCGCTGTTGGTGCACAACTTGAGCTGGACTTTTCAGCCCTAAAGGCCGGTTTACATGTAGTGAGATTGCTAACGAGATCGCTATTACGTCACCAGTTTTGTGACGTAGCAGCGACCTTGCCCGCGATGTCGCTGCATGTGACACTTAGCAGCAATCAGATTGGTGGGAGATCGCTGATGTTTATTGAATGGCCGGGACCATTTTTCGATCGGCAATCTCCCATTGGCTAGGCTGCATCGCTGTGTGTAACAGGAAGACTTACCAGCGATCCCCAGTCTGCGTCCGAGACACTGAACGATCCTAACAACTGGGTGCGTGATCGCTGGATGGTCGCTGGTGAGATCTGCCTGTGTCTGGCATCTCACTAGTGACCTCATAGTGACGCACCAGAGATCCCGGCCAGGTCGGATCGTTGTTGGGATCGCTGGTGCGTCACTACGTGTAAGCCAGCCTTTAGAAGTACACTGATAACCATCAGTTTGCTGGACACTTCTCTGAATATTATTTCTGAACATTTACATTTTAGTGCTAATTGCACTTGCATTTAATTGTAGAATGTACTTTGTTCGTTTCTGTTTCTCAAACTGTTTAATTATTATTTGCAATTATTTATACAAAACCCGGGTCTCTTGTTACAGTCCTCACGGTATGAAAACAGTGCAAGTTTTCTGAATTTCCATAGCATTTTCAGATGCTAATTTCATCACCTGCAGAGGTGATGGATGATTCCAGCACCTTGTGCAATACTAGGGAAATGCTAAAAACATTCAGGCCTGTTTCACATCTATGCGTTCACTGCGCTAGGCTGCCCTGCCTGCCCTGCGCTAGCGCAAATGCAAGCGCAGGGCCATTTAGGACTGGGGCAGCCTAGCGCAGTGAGCGCATACATGCCCAGCATTAGCGCTCAGCTGCGCTCGGTGCCCCCATTATCTCCTATGGCCGAGCACAGCTGAGCGCGTGCTCTGCCAGTGAGAAGCGCAAGTGAAATTGGCAGAGCGCACAGCGCATGCGCGGGCTGTGACGCACCCAGAAACGCCTCAATAGAGCATTTCCGGGTGCGTCAAGACCAGGCGCATGCGCCGTGCGCTCTGCCAGTTTCACTTGCGCTTCTCACTGGCAGAGCGCGCGCTCAGCTGTGCTCGGCCATAGGAGATAATGGGGGTAACGAGCGCTAAGGGGCTATTAGTATGAGTTTACAGTAACTGTAAACGCAGCCCCACAGTGCC
Source organism: Allobates femoralis (assembly GCA_033576535.1). Classification (NCBI taxonomy): domain Eukaryota; kingdom Metazoa; phylum Chordata; class Amphibia; order Anura; family Aromobatidae; genus Allobates; species Allobates femoralis. Next base: position 273,693,985 of record JARQOC010000006.1, read on the forward strand.
CCCAATCACCTCTGCGCCTGCACCTGTGCCAGCGCAACCAGGCTGGTGCAGGTGATGTGGCCAGGCGCAGAGGTGTGAAACAGGCTTCACTGTTTACAGCCCTTGAAAACTGCACTTGGCCAGCCCTGTTCTACTGGAGTGGGTAGAATGTCTTGCAGTTCCATACCTCACACCTTTAGGCCAGAGGTCTGCGACTTTTAACCAGTCTCTGTAGAGCAGTATCAAAGCATCTGTTTGCAGAACAGTCCAGCACACAAGTGAAGTAAATAAAACTTTACTGTATACACACACAGACCATAAGTCTCATAAAAAAAAATGAATGATATACATAGTATATACATATAATGATAATCCCACAGGGTTCAGCTTGAGCACACAGACTGTTAAAGTGATGGAGAGGCAATGAAGGGCAGATTCCATTAAAAGCTCTTTCAGTTGGACACCAAATGCTGCATGAATGTCCAATAGAACGAAATGTAAATGGCGCAAAATGTTAGAAGAACTTTAACAAAAACACATGCTTTGGTCAAGGACAACAAAAAACTAAATAAAACAAGTCTTAAAAGTCATTCTTTGGTCAAAATGCCAAGTAAGGGATGGGTAACTGTCTCACAAACCCATCAGAATGCCTTTAGTAAGGTCCATTGAGGTTGTCTCCCACCATTTTCAGCAATGCCCTGGATGGCCTTGTTCACACATCCCAATCCGTTTTTTTAACCCTTAGAAAATGGGATCCATTTTTCTAAGGGTGCCAATTAGTGTCCCCTGAGGTTCTGAACGTTTTTTGGCAAGTTTTTGGACTTAGTCATTTTTTCATTAAAAACGCATATGCGTTAACGCAGGTGCCTATATGTGCCATGCGTTAACGCATGCGTCTCCCATAGGCCCCATGTTAAAAAAACGCAAGAGTTGTTAAAAAACGCAGCTACACTTAAGTGCACCATGCGTTAATGCATGTGCGTTTTTTATTAACAGCTAAAAAACGCAGAGAATGCCAAAATGATGGTATGTGTGAACAAGGCCGATGCCTGTCACAGTTTCTCCTTGTACTATGCTGCCAGACAGTCTTGGGGGATCGCAGGGCTAATCTTCTGGGCACATTCTCTGCCTCCATCTGCCCTCCTCCCCACCCAATCATTGCCATTACTGGGGAGGATGATGGCGCAACTAGGGGATGACTACCCCCTCTACGACAGACAGGACTACGACCATATTTCAGAACATCGACATGCCCTGTGGGTTTAGGTGGATTTAGCTGGCCAACCAAGTGACACTTTGGCTGCACCTAATGCCAACATGTCTCTAGGTTGGCCTGCTCCTGCCACTTCTCAAATTGGGCGGCAGTGCCAACTCGACATACGCCAACCACAAATCACCCCTTCATGCCCTGCACGTTCATGAATGTGAGTTTATCCCCAACAAAGAAGGTACATAGTCTTTGGGGAAGATCATCACACTGCAGGGCAGCGCGGTTAACATACAGTAGCACTGATGTTTAGTATCATGTTCCACTATGAACCCATACCCCTTATCCTGTTTGAATACCAACTTTCGTGCATTGGTCGAGGAAGTCATTAGCCTTAGGCCCATGCAGCCAATCCCAGGTGATGGCATTTGCATGTTGAATCTCCTGAACAAATGACATAGAAGAATGGGGTCGTTGATGCTTTCTTGGATAGGTGCTTGGAGGGAGTTGGGGTGCCCACCACCTAGCATTGCCCCAATTGAATGCCTCCAGAGGTGGTGTGGGTTATTTACACAGCTGGGAAACATTGCTTTCTAGGTGCTCTTTTTCCTCAGGCTCCCCATATAGGTCATGGCCTTGGTGGTCTTTGGGAATGGAATCCAGTAGCTGTGACTGTGACACTGGCTGCAGATAGAACCTAGCCAGACATACTGACAGATCCTCTGCAGTCTGACATGTGGTACTCCCGGTCCCAGATGCCTTAGGGTTAGAGTGACCTGACTGCTGGGACTTGCTTTCACGCTGCGTGTAGGGAGACACCCAGCGCTGGTGTGACGACCGTCCGCTGTAAGGCTGAGCTGCTGGTAAGGCAGCACCCCGAGAAACCCCGAGACCCTTAACCCCTATACAGGGATCTGGAATTATAGCGGAGCCCAGGGGGTAGCTGCCTATGGGAGCAGCAGAGCAGGGAGGTCGTCTAGGAAGGGAAAAAATCAGGAAGCGAAGAACGTAGTCAGGAGTCCGAGTCAAAACCGAGAGGGCAGCGAAGGTACAAAATCGTCAGGCAGTAGCAGAGTCAAAAATCCTGGCAAAGGTCAAGGGCAAAACCAAGAGGGCAGCTGAGGTACAAAATCAATAGGCAGAGGCAGAGTCAGAAATCCAGGCAAGGTCAGAGACAAAACTAAACATACACTATATCACTGGGGAACCAAAACTATATCTGGCGGCCTGCAAGACAGGCTCCAATGTATTTGAAGGGCGCGGTTACCTCCCACAGGCTGGAGCTCACAGCCTGATGACCTCATCCGAACCGCCCCTAGAGCCAGGCCAGATGGAGATGCACGACTGGCTCCACCCAGCCCACCTCTGACAGAAGAACGCAGGCTGCGCCTAACGGACACCTCTGCAGGGCCCGCTCTTCTGCGACCAACACCAACCAGAGGGGAAACACAGCGGCGCTCAGCGACAGAGGCAGACGTCGCTGGAGCAGGTCCATATGAGGACAAGGCCTTCCTGTCACCAGCACCACCAGACGAAGGAATCCGGCTCCTCCCAGCGGCCGAGGCAGGAACACCGGCCACCGAGTCCGATGGCGATGTGACAGCTGGCTGACATAAGGGAGGGGGGAAAGGAGTCCCTGATGCTAAGGGCAAAAAGGAGGGATGGTGACCCCTAGAACAACTAGCACTGACACCCGGCTCCCCTAACGTCCCTATACAGTTTTCGCAACTGTCGCCACCAGGATACCTATTCCCTGACTGTCCCTGGACTACTACTACACAGGGCTCGGAGCAGGTGAACACTAGTCAACCCGGCTAGCAACTAGAAAACACACAAGGGAAACATACAAAGTGGGGAAGAGATACACTTAGCTTTAGCAGATTCAAGCAGCAAACCAGCAGGCTCTAAGAAACACTGGTTTGATCCAAGAATCAATCAGGAACACCTGAGGCTATCACCAGCAGTGCATCCTGGGAGTCAAGGGAAATATATAGGCAGCTCCAAGGTAAGGAATTAGCTGGGTCCTAGTGACCTCAAGCTTTAACTAAAAGGGAAATGCTTCTTAAAGTGACAGAGAAATTTTTTCTTTAGGATGTGGACTGTTTGGCCAAACGCTGGGACGTTCTGCGAGTGACATCTGCAATCTCATCCGTGCCTCCTGACACACCCGTGACACTTGCTCCTCAGGTCCATGGCTTGCATCCGGATTGGATCCGCACCTCATTATAGATGATGCTCAAATTGGGAAGTGCGGTGGAGGTCCAGCTGACATAGGTCTCACTCTCCATCTCCTCCCCACCTCCCTATGATGCCACTCTAGGTCTGGTTCTGTCAACCCACCTTCTGACCCCAGGGTGGTTAAGTAGATTATATCCTCTGAGTCCAGGTCAGCCATGCCTTGTAGAGGATCCATGAAGAAATGACTGAACTACAAAATGCAAACAGTGTACCTGTGTGCGTGCCACTGGGAATGCGCAGGTAAAATGTCGAATGACGCTGAGTCAGTTCCATGGCTTTGGTTGTGTTTGCTTCCCCAAAGGGGTCCACCTCTTGCATTGAGTGCCACGATTCAGGACCGAGCAATCGGTATTGGAGTTGAATGTTTGCACATTATTGTTGCTTAATGCCTAGCTGCTAATTAACCCATGTATGTCAGGCCACAATATATATAAACTGGGTTGCAGTTACATAGTTGCAGCCATTATTGAAGATTGACATCTTTGTATGAAACATATTGATGAAAATAAAAAGTTTATTCAGGTCACCACTAACCACCAATTCATCTGGATTGCTGAGTAAGGCTACTGAGCACTGGGCACGGCAGGAATGCCTGAACAACTGTAATATGCATTATACATGAAATGAGAGCCTCAATGGGGACAGTGTTGTAAATGTATGTAAAGCACTATGTAATTAATAGCACTATATAAATGAATACATATTATTAGTAGTAGTATTATGATTATGACATTAAATAGTGATTGCACGATTTTAAGAAGTAATAGCCGTACAATGGGGTTTCATCAGTGTGAACAGATTTATAAGATCATGGATGTGAAGAATACAAGGCCATATGCTTTTTTATATATTGCTTTCACAAAAGTGTAGAACGGATAGCCTAGCATGCTTGTGACACTCTGCAATAATAAAGGTTTCTCTCCAATAAAAATAATAATTAAAAATATTCACAAAACAATTCCCTTAAAAATATAAAGCTCTCTTAAAATGATGTTTTAAAGACATTGTAAACCTCATGGACTTCTTAGCTGCTGTTACATCTGGCAATGTTTCCAAAATTCAAACCCTGCAGGTGTCAAAACACTGCAAACTCCAGGAAGCTTAAAAAATTTTTACCTCATAGAGTAGGTGTTGTCCCCAGCCAGCGAGTCTTCCAGCAAGCCTTTTGGCCCCAAATAAACAGGTAAAGTTGTAGGACGATTTTAGATTTCAAACTTTTTCCCAAACTTAGCTGGATTAGTCGACTTTTTGGGAAAGTATTTGGGTTTCCAATCACCAAACTGAATCAGCCATGTTCTTTCCGAATTTGAAATTGACGAACATGTTCAAGCAAAGTTTGCTCATTTCTACTTGTGACAGGTGAGAAAAGAGTGTGATTGGGGTGACACCTCTGAGGACTGGACTGTGAGTGATGTTGAAGTTGAGGTGAAGGAGAGGCCACTTGATGGAGCGCTTGATATCTATCCATTGTAGCAACTGCTTTTTTTTTAGCCTCATCTACAAGTTGTAGTGATGTGCTGCTGCCTAAGAAAGGGATCGCAGCAGATCATCCACTAAAATAATCTTATTTGCAAGAAATGAGGCACCAGCGGTACGGGCTGATAACGGGGCTGAATAAACCGTGAGTCAAGAAGACAGTGTTGCTCAGTCTGGGAGTCTTAATAATTTTTAACGAAGTAGAGAAAGACGGCACTCACCGGTTTACTTCAGGCATGTACTTTAATGGATTTTTAGGAAGTTACATTGTGCAGGGCAGAGACAGCAGGGTTGACGACGGCACCATTTCGCGCACAGGCGCTTCTATGAGTCATTAAGAACATTATACCACTGGTGCAGTGAAATTTAAAAACTGGTGAATACCAAAATTATCATTTGCAACAGATAAGGACAATTATTTACAAAGCATTATATTATACGCAATCAAAAAACGTTTTATGGATGCAACATCCCAAGTGTGATTGCAAAACAACTGTGAGCAAAAAAACCAAATAGCTCTCTTTTTAATGATAAGACATTATCTATCTAGTCGTTGAAACAATTAAAATCTCCCAATACTAATTATAATCTGATCTGTTATATATTTAGGCTGGGGTCACATATGCGGTAAAATTTTGTAAACCTGTGCGCTGCCCATAGACCTAATGTTAAAGGTTTCAGGACCCTGGACAGTGGCTGATACTATACGAACATTACGTACAGTATCTGCTCTAATGTGAGGAGCCGCAGCTTCATTCACAAATTTGTACAAAGCCGACAATAGCCGGCTATACTGTAAATGGGTAATTTAACCCCTAACATGCTGACAGAAGTGGACAGCATGTCTCTAAGGAGGGTGGGCACCCCCTAGAGACATGTTGGCCACAGCTACTATTCATATTTAATGTTTTAATACACATTTAACACTTTGTTCATCCCTGTGGCAGCAGGGATGAACAAAGTATACGGTAACCGCATTGCTCCAGATTACAGTGTTGGTCAAAAGTATTGACACCCCTGCAATTCTGTCAGATAATACTCAGTTTCTTCCTGAAAATGATTGCAATCACAAATTTTTTGGTATTATTATCTTCATTTAATTTGTCTTCAATGAAAAAAACACAAAAAGAATTGTCCTAAAGCCAAATTGGATATAATTCCACACCAAACATAAAAAAGGGGGTGGACAAAAGTATTGGCACTGTTAGAAAAATCATGTGATGCTTCTCTAATTTGTGTAATTAAGAGCACCTGTAACTTACCTGTGGTACCTAACAGGTGTTGGCAATAACTAAATCACACTTGCAGCCAGTTGACATGGATTAAAGTTGACTCAACCTCTGTCCTGTGTCCTTGTGTGTACCACATTGAGCATGGAGAAAAGAAAGAAGACCAAAGAACTGTCTGAGGACTTGAGAAACTAAATTGTGAGGAAGCATGAGCAATCTCAAGGCTACAAGTCCATCTCCAAAGACCTGAATGTTCCGGTGTCTACTGTGCGCAGTGTCATCAAGAAGTTTAAAGCCCATGGCACTGTGGCTAATCTCCCTATATGTGGACGGAAAAGAAAAATTGACAAGAGATTTCAACGCAAGATTGTGCGGATGGTGGATGAAGAACCTTGACTAACATCCAAACAAGTTCAAGCTGCCCTGCAGTCCGAGGGTACAACAGTGTCAACCCGTACTATCCATCGGCATCTGAATGAAAAGGGACTGTATGGTAGGAGACCCAGGAAGACCCCACTTCTTACCCTGAGACATAAAAAAGCCAGGCTGGAGTTTGCCAAAACTTACCTGAGAAAGTCTAAAATGTTTTAGAAGAATGTTCTCTCTTTTTGGGCAAAGGCATCGACATAGAGTGTACAGGAGAAAAAAAGAGGCATTCAAAGAAAAGAACACGGTCCCTACAGTCAAACATGGCGGAGGTTCCCTGATGTTTTGGGGTTGCTTTGCTGCCTCTGGCACTGGACTGCTTGACCGTGTGCATGGCATTATGAAGTCTGAAGACTACCAACAAATTTTGCAGCATAATTTAGGGCCCAGTGTGAGAAAGCTGGGTCTCCCTCAGAGGTCATGAGTCATCCAGCAGGACAATGACCCAAAACACACTTCAAAAAGCACTAGAAAATGGTTTGAGAGAAAGCAATGGAGACTTCTAAGGTGGCCAGTATTGAGTCCAAACCTGAATCCCATAGAACACCTGTGGATAGATCTAAAAATGGCAATTTGGAGAAGGCACCCTTCATATATCAGGGACCTGGAGCAGTTTGCCAAAGAAGAATGGTCTAAAATTCCAGCAGAGCATTGTAGGACACTCATTGATGGTTACCGGAAGTGGTTGATCGCAGTTATTTTGACTAAAGGTTGTGCAACCAAGTACTAGGCTGAGGGTGCCAGTACTTTTGTTTGGCCCATTTTTGGAGTTTTGTGTGAAATGATCAATGTTTTGCTTTTTGATTCATTCTCTTTGTGTTTTTTCATTGAAGACAAATTAAATGAATATAATAATACCAAAGAATTTGTGATTGCAATCATTTTCAGGAAGAAACTGAGTATTATCTGACAGAATTGCAGGGGTGTCAATACTTTTGGCTAACACTGTATATATCCGGAGCAATCCGGTTACTGCATTGCGGTTGCCAGAACCACTCTGAAAACTGCAGCCTGCATGATTTTTACCGCAGGCTACAGATCCGGAGACGGTAACCAGATTGCATGTAGAGCAATCCGGTTACCATAATGGGCTCCTATGGGGAGCGATTCCTGATCCAGTTTTGAGCTTTTTGACAGCTCAAAACCGGATCAGGTTTACAAAATGTTACCACATATGTGACCCCAGCCTAAGGCTGGTTTCACACTGCAGTTTTTTCCATGATCAGGATGCCAAAACCAGGAGAGGAACCAGGAGAGGAACTTGCAGAGAAAAACTATAATTGAAAGATTGACACCTGTTCTGAGTTTTGGAGATACTCCTGGTTTTGACACACAAACCTGATCAAACCTGATCAGGGAAAAACTGCAGTGTGAAACCAGCCTAAGGGTATGTGCACATCTGACGTTTGTGCATCTCTGCAGAACGTCCAAAAACCGGTGTAGATTAGCAGAAACTGAGTTTTCTGTGCTCAGCAGAATCCCTCGTTTTTTGCTCGTTTTTTGCTCGTTTTCCGCCCGGTTTTACAGCGTTTTTCTCGGCGGTTTTCTTGGCGTTTTTAAAACTGAGTTTTTTGTGCACTTGTTATGCTGGAACCGCTGGAAAAACGACCAAAATAATTCACTTGCTCTATCTTTGAAAACCGGTGGAAAACCGGTGGAAAAACAGAAAACGACCAGACAAAAAACCTTCTAATGAAGACAGCGTTTTCTAAACTCCATTGAGTATCATGTTAATCCAGCCGGTGGCTAGGATTAACATAAATGAACATAAAACTGAGCGGAAAACGCCGACGGAAACCGGTAAAAAACAGCCCACAAAACGACTGATGTGCACATAGCCTTACACTCACTCTCCAAGCATGCTGAAGCTTAACACCATAGCTAACCAATCTAGATGAGCTACATCAGCGGTCTCCAACCATGCTCATTATAAAGTGCATGGAAGACTCATTGGTCGCATTTATCCATTATGTGTTTTTTTTTTTTTCCACCAGATTTACTAGTTTTCATATTTGAATAAGCTAGAAACTCGCTTGGGAAGTGGGGGAACAGCTTCTCAGCTGTATTCCCTTGAGATTTGGCACCCCACAGTACTGAACAAAACCTGCTCCTACAATTTACTATGATTTAACATGAACTTATATACTATAGAGCATTTAACCAGAGACCCTTACAACGAGAGCTTTACAAGGGATATAGTTTGATAGAATATGAATCATCCAAACACACAATGATTTACAAAAACACTGCCAGTTCCAATTTGTCGTTCAATCCAGATAACCCCTGGGCATTGATGTTGAGGATCCACCTGGCCTCCAGTTGTAACAACCTCTTATGGCTGTCCCCACCATGTTGAGAGGGGAATACACATTCAATCCCAGCAAATTTTAATACTTTAGGGTCACTATTGTGCTGTTCTCGTATATGTTGAATAAGCGTAGGTGACCCTCTACCAGAAGTAATGGACTTATACAAACTCCTGAGGAAGTGAGAAGTTCTCACGAAACACGTACAATAATAAAAAACAGTTTGGATAATATTTGGATCTCCTATTGTCTGGAGGCAGCGCACGAAAAAATCCCTTTCTTTTACTTTGGAGATCATCATTTTTACTGGGAGGTGCAGCAGCCGAATACGCATTTAAGGTGTTGTGACTGGGCACAACCTAAAAAGGTGAGCACAACACACACCTATATGACTATTAATCACACAGTTAAGACCCTATTTTGCGCTATTTCTCCATGCTTTAGTGTATAGTAGAAAAGAACACCTTAAAAAACACATGCAGAAATGTAAAAACGCATGCAGAAACGCATGCTTATTTTTAAGGCACTAAAAAAACACATGCCGAGTGTGATCCTAGCCTTAGTTGAGCAGTGCTTTCAGTAACTTTAGCACCTACCCAATGGACACTAAGCGTTTTCGCCTTACCACCATGTCTATTCCTCTTTCTACCATGACCATAGCTTATACCACTCCATATTTGATGCTAACAGATTTGCAACTCAGTTGTTCTAGGCACAAATCTGAGGATGTGAATACAGCAGATCAGATTTGGCAAACACTGGTAGTAGACAAAAAGTATTTGGTGGATAGACTTTGGCAGAGCAAGCAAAAAAGGCTTTTTATCACTGCATTTGTAGGGATTTTAAGAGAGCACTGCACCAGACCTGTTTTGCATAACACTGCTCTGAAGCCCTAATAAGGGTTATTTAAGAAGGAGTCACTAAACCTACTATCTATCAATCTATTTAAAAAGAAAAAAAAGAAATTGAGTCATGAGCTTGCTATCTTTCTAAATAGCCCACAGAGAAGCAGCGGCCGCAGCTGTAAGACTGTCCACGATCTCGAACACTGTGAAAATGGTGACGCGGGACACAGACGGTTCTTATATGCCACAGACATGTGAATAACCCAGCCAATGTCACAAGCCCTTGTGAAAAAGTGCAATTTGCTTTATGCGCACTGATTGGTTGCCAGAACAGATTACCCACAGTAAGTGCGGGAAAGAAAAAAAAATTAAGACCTGCACTTATCTGACCTGAGACCTCTCCCCACCCACTCCCCTCCCACACACTTTCCTAGACACTGACACTCATGATAATGTAGAACAGAAGCATTACTGCTAAAAGGCACTATCACTTTTTGTAATCGGTACAGTGACCAAACCAAACTGAATTTCAGACTTTTGACAAACTGTTCAGGTTCGAGGGGGCCGAACGAATAATGCTAAATTCGGTCTGGATTTTGAAATTGGTGAACATATTTGAGCAAATTTTACTCACCTCTAATCTGCACCGATGCCCATAATCTTTTGAAGATGAATAGAGAACAGAGGAAGTATGGTCCCAGCAGAATCTAGAACCTCGTCACCAGATCCCGATGGTGGAGGTGATGATGAGACCCAGATACCTTGAAGAACACTTGCACTGTACTGTGCATTCAGGGCAGGAAGTGGAAGAGTGTGACTCTCATGGCAAGGAGTAGGACAATAGAGATCATGATGACGAGGGTCTAGATCTGACTTGGAACCATTGATGCAGATAAGTAGCTCAACAGAGCAGGAGGACGACGAGAAGTTTACGTTGCGCATTCCTGCACAGAGACTGAAGGCTGCAAGCATTAAAAGCACTGCATCCTCATCCACAACTCTGGCTCTGGACAGCTGCAATCGTGTGTATGCAGTTGTCCAAGGTGGCAAAGTTTGCCTAGCCTGGGTCTTATTTAACAATGCAAAAGATGACCCAACTCTTGTTATTCTTCAAAAAATTGAGTACAGACAAAACAACAACTATTTGACTAATACATGCATGAACCGCCACATGGCTCAGCCACATGGCTCAGCACCCAGAATTGGGTTTCACCATGCTGTACTCGCTGGAGAAGGTGCAATTCCTACATACTATGGTATACAAGGATAACGGTGTTCTAAGCACTGATTTAATTGTTAAGGAAATGGATCGGAATAGTACGGTGCACTTCACCACCGGGCACCCAAGGAGAATGGTTGAATCACTCCCATGGAGTCAGTTGCACATAGTGAGACGGATAGTCTCAGATAGTGGGAGGGTCGATCAAAAGTTAAAAGAAATGTGTGACAGGTTCCTTCAGAGAGGCTATCCATCTGAAAAGCTGATGGAATATAAGACATTGGCCTTAAACTTAGAGCGAGAAAAGTTGTTAGAAGGCAGGGCTCCAGTTGCATCTGAGAAACACATACCATTGGTGACAACATTTAATGGTATGAGTACCAGGGTATCTGATATTGTTAGAAGACACTGGTCGATTTTGAGTGATGGACACCCAAATGTGAAAGAATTTGGACAACCACCTCTCCTTTCTTACAGGAGGGGGCATCATTTTAGAGATGCTTTGTTAAAATCTGATGTGGGGGGTTCAAAACGTGACTTGCAGCTAACGTTGAGCCGACCAAGCATGGGTAATTTCCCATGTCTGGGATGTGCAAGTTGTAATATCATGTTTAAAGTACGTAATTTCCACCATTCACTGTCCGGAAAGAGATATTCCATCTGGAAGAGATTCATGTGCAGCAGCAGTTTTGTGGTATATGTAGTTTGCTGTCCATGTGGTCTCTTCTGTGTGGGAGAGACCACAATGGAGGTACGAGCGAGGATAAGCAAGCATAAAAGCACAATCCAGACTGGGATGGTGGAACTCTCGATTCCGAAACATTTTAAAGCTGCTGGGCACAAGGTGAACCAACTCAGGTATAGGATAATAGATGATGTCCCCTTATGAGAAGGGGAGGTGATAGGGTGGCAGCTCTCAAGAAGAAAGAGTTGAGGTAGATTTTTGAGTTGAGGATGCTGCACCCTAATGGTACCTTTACACGCCGCTACAGAAGGTAGAAAACAACCGGGTTACAGAGACGAATGTATCTTGCACCGTCAAATCAACCCGAGGTAGCGTCGTGTAAAGTAGCTTGTTGCTACCCGTCACTTTCGGCACCTGTTTCAGAGCAGTGCTCTAAAACAGGTTTATTTCAACCCGATGGTAACGGCGTCTAAATACGGTAGGGTAAGGTTTTTTCGCCACCTAGATAACTCCCCGGGGCGTGACACAGCCTCTGGGAAACCACCCCCCTTCAGCGATCATTGGTGGAAACTCCTGCGTTGCAATTGGTTGTCGCTGCATAGGGCGGCATATTTAAGGAGCTGATCAGTCACACTACACAATTGCACTAGCATCATGTATTAGCCAGCCTTCCTGCGCTGGCTGGCCAATCATGATGCTATTGCTTTGTCCTATCAGCGTACGAACGTCTCGTTAACCACAATTCTGGCACACCTATGTGTTGTCCCTGCTGCACCAGGTCCTCCCATATTACCTTCTGTCACGGCGTGTAAATGAGGGACGGTGCTCTACAGAAGGTAACTTGAGGCACCCGGCGGTGCATCCAGGGGTAGATTAAACCTTCTGTAGAGCACCTTGTAGCGGCGTGTAAAGGCGGTATCGGGTACCGTTTGCAACCATTGGTGCGTGCTCATGCACGTGAAGCACCCGGTTGTTCCTAACCTTCTGTAGCGGCGTGTAAAGGTACCTTTAGGGATTGAATATTGAATATGATCAAAAAGGGTGTCTACTCAAATAAGGGCTTGTTGTTACTAATGATTATATGAGTCTTACTGTAAATCTTCTGTATTTGTTGTTCTTAATACTCTTTTTAATCTATCCCCTGATTTAGTCATCTGTGGACTATAAGATGCTATGGAGCCTATATACGAAATACGAGTTAAAGGTCCATGTGTATCAAAACGACGTATTAGGTGATGGAGTTTGGTATGAGATATTTTTCATGTCATGTTTGCTTCTTTGTAAGATAATTTACTGTATTGGGATGGTGCACATACTTCTTATGGTACTATATATTTAAGATGATAGCTAATGAGTTCACCAGTGACAACATGATGTTGATGCATTAAGAATGGGATATATATGATGATAGGATGGCCGCATAGGTATAACCCTAGAAGGGGAGATTTGGGAATGATTTGGTTGATAGTCACTAGGAGAGTTAGGTTGTATTTGTGAGTGAACTTGCTGATCCTGTCATCAATACAGCCCTATGGGATTAAGGCTATATACTCATGTGAAGTAAAATGATTTTGTATATGCACCACTCTTACATTAAGTGCGATAGAAGATGATAATGTATTAGTGGATTAGAGATTTATAGATATTTGCCCTGTTTTGTAAGTTTATCTGATATAGCAAGGCTATGGGGCGATACTAGCATTGCCTTTGACGGGGTAAGCATGAGAATGATGGACTTGTATCAGAACCTATCACAACCGTGTGACATTGATGATGCTGCGGGCGGTAAACCAATGATGTGCGGACGCCGCCGCATGCGCACTGATCGCGCTGGCATCACCAATGGAAGCGCGACTTTTAGAGCATGCGCATTCCGTGACCATAAACGATTGGTGGGAGTATGTGAGGAGGCATATCACACGCCGGATACTATGAACATTCACTATGACAACTGTCAAGAAAATCTTCCTGTATGGAAGTCGAATCAACACCCAGGTTTATTTCTCAAATATGAGGAGACAGCTCAAAACATCACCTCTGAAGGTATATGGCAGACTGTCTGTATACTTACAATCAATAGTTATGCTTATACCATTGAAAGAATGACGTTATATAAGTTATATTTGCAGGTGCAAGCATTTGGTATTTTCCAATCATTATAAGAGAAACTAGTTAATTAGAAGTATAAAGGAGTATATTCATATGCCTAGGGAGTGAAGCACTCCCTACACCTAGAATATTCTACTCATATCATTTGGCCTTGAATGTTTGAACCAGACACAGTGGAAAATTATCCCACTACATCTGCACGCAATAAAATACCTTCATATACTAACATAACTACATAATCAATATAGAAAATTCTATTGTATTAACGATCAAACATTAATATAGCATTATATAATGTTAAGCTATCAAAGATTAATATAGATTAAAATTTCTATAACAACAACCACCTAAACAAGGAGTTTGATTGGCTAGAGACTTTGGTATGGCTGCAAGGTATTGCTGAAGGAATTGAAGATTGCCTTTTTGATAATGGACTCTTTTCTCGATCGGCACAGGGATGGACCGGGTTAACTCCAGGTATAAGGACTATAGTCCCAGGGGATGTTTTAACATTGTGTTTTGTGCTATTTTTGTACTATTTTGTAGCTCTACATCTTGATTGGTTTTCGAATAATAAGGGGGAGGGACATACACTATTTAAGGATGTTTGTATTAAGGTTTTTTGTGCTTGATAAAGAACCATACATAGTTTGAAACGTCGCATAAGGAGGTGGAACGAGGATATTAACCCCTTAAGGACCGAGTCACTCTGCAGCTTAATGACCAGACCATTTTTTGCAATTCTGACCAGTGTCCCTTTATGAGCTAATATCTCTGGAACGCTTCAACGGATCCTAGCGATTATGAGATTGTTTTTTCGTGACATATTGGGCTTCATGTTAGTATTAAATTTAGGTCGATAATTTTTGCGATTATTTGTGAAAAAATCAAAAATTTGGCAAAAACTTTGAAAATTTAGCAATTTTCAAATTATGAATTTTTATTCTGCTAAACCAGAGAGGTATGGGACACAAAATAGTTAATGAATAACATTTCCCGTATGTCTACTTTACATCAGCACAATTTTGGAAAAAATACATTTTTTCGTTCGGACATTATAAGGGTTCAAAGTTCATCTGCAATTTTTCATTTTTCCAGCAAAATTTACAAAACCATTTTTTTTGTGACCACATCACATTTGAAGTCCCTTTGAGGGGTGTACATGACGGAAAACACCCAAAAGTGACACCATTCCAAAAACTGCACCCCTCAAGCTACTCAAAAATACATTCAAGATGATTATTAACCCTTCAGGTGCTTCACGGGAACTAAAGCAAAGTGGAGGGAAAAAATGGTCATTTTAATTTTTCCAACAAAAATGTTCTTTTAGCCTCAATTCTTTCATTTTCACATGGGCAACAGGATAAAATGGATTCTAAAAATTGTTGGGCAATTTCTCCTGAGTACATCGATATCTCATATGTGGTCATAAACCACTGTTTGGGCGCACGGCAGGGCTCAGAAGGGAAGGAGCGCCATTTGACTTTTGGAGCTAATTTTCCATTCAAAAAGTCAAATGGCGCTCCTTCCCTTCTGAGCCCTGCTGTGTGCCCAAACAGTGGTTTATGACCAATATGAGGTATCAGTGTACTCAGGAGAAATTGGCCAACAATTTTTAGGATCCATTTTATTCTGTTCCCTATGTGAAAATTAAAAAATGTATGCTAAAAGAAAATTTTTGTGGAAAAAAAAGTACTTTTTCATTTTTACGGATGAATTTGTGAAGCACCTGGGGGTTCAAAATGCTCCCCACCCATCTAGATAGGTTCCCTGGGGCCTCTAGTTTGTAAAATGGGGTCACTTGTGGGGGAGCTCCAATGTTTAGTCACACAGGGGCTCTCCAAACGCGACATGGTGTCCGCTAACAATTTGAGCTGATTTTTCAGTCAAACTGTTAGCGGACACCATGTTGCTTTTGGAGAGCCCCTGTGTGCCTACACATTGGAGCTCCCCCACAAGTGACCCAATTTTGGAAACTAGACCCCCCAGGGAACTTATCTGGATGGGTGGTGAGCATTTTGAACGCCCCAGTGCTTCACAAATTAATCTGTAAAAATGAAAAAAAAACATCTTTATGGAAAAAAAGTACTTTTTCATTTTTACGGATGAATTTGTGAAGCACCTGGGGGTTCAAAATGCTCACCACCCATCTAGATAAGTTCCCTGGGGGTCTAGTTTCCAAAATGGGGTCACTTGTGGGGGAGCTCCAATGTGTAGGCACACAGAGGCTCTCCAAACGCGACATGGTGTCCGCTAACAATTTGAGCTGATTTTTCAAATTGTTAGCGGACACCATGTTTCATTTGGAGAGACCCTGTGTGCCTAAACATTGGAGCTCCCCCACAAGTGACCCCATTTTGGAAACTAGACCCACCAGGGAATTTATCTAGATGGGTGGAAAGCATTTTTAACCCCCAGGTGCTTCACAAATTCATTCGTAAAAATGAAAAAGTACTTTTTTTTTCCATAAAAAGTTTCTTTTTTCATTTTTACAGATTAATTTGTGAAGCACTGGGGTGTTCAAAATGCTCACCACCCATCTAGATAAGTTCCATGGGGGGCGTAGTTTCCAAAATGGGGTCACTTGTGGGGGAGCTCCAATGTGTAGACACACAGGGGTTCTCCAAACACGACATGGTGTCCGCTAACAATTTGACTGAAAAATTAGCTCCAATTGCTAGCGGACACCATGTCGCGTGTGGAGAGCCCCTGTGTGCCTAAACATTGGAGCTGCCCCACAAGTGACCCCATTTTGGAAACTAGACCCCCCAGGGAACTTATCTAGATGGGTGGTGAGCATTTTGAACCCCCAGGTGCTTCACAAATTCATCCGTAAAAATGAAAAAGTACTTTTTTTTTGATAAAAAGTTTCTTTTTTTCATTTTTAGATTAATTTGTGAAGCACCTGGGGTGTTCAAAATGCTCACCACCCATCTAGATAAGTTCCCTGGGAGGTCTAGTTTCCAAAATGGGGTCACTTGTGGGGGAGCTCCAATGTTTAGGCACACAGGGGCTCTCCGTACCCAACATGGTGTCCGCTAACAATTGGAATTATTAGCGTACACTATGTCGCATATGGAGAACCCATGTGTGCCTAAACATTGGAGCTGCCCCACAAGTGACCTCATTTTGGAAACTAGACCCCCCAAGGAATGCATCTATATGCATAGTGAGCACTTTGAACCCCCAGGTGCTTCACAAATTGATCCGTAAGAAGGAAAGAGTACTTTTTTTCACACAAATTTTCTTTTTTCATTTTTACGGATCAATTTGTGAAGCACCTGGGGTTCAAAGTGTTCACTATACATCTAAATACAGCGAAGCCCATTTTTATTCTTTTTCTAGGACTACTTCTAGAAAAAAAATGGCGTGGGGCTCCGCCATATTTTTGGTCCAGCCAGGTACAACTTGGCAGCTACGGACTGCCAGCAACCCCCAGCTGCCTCATTGTATCTGGCTGGCAACCAAAAATAGAGCGAAGCCCATTTTTATTTTTTTTCTAGGGCTAATTCTAGAAAAAAAATGGCGTGGGGCTCCACCATATTTTTAGTCCAGCCAGGTACAACTTGGCAGCTACGGATTGCCACCAACCCCCAGCTGCCTCGTTGTACCTGGCTGGCAACCAGAAATACAGCAAAGCCTTTTTTTTTTCTAGAACTAATTCTAGAAAAAAAAAAATGACGTGGGGCTCCGCCATATTTTTGGTCCAGCCAGGTACAACTAAGCAGCTGGGGGCTGGAATCCGCAGCATGGAGAGGCCCAAGCGTTCTGGGCCTCCCATGCTGCGAATTGCAGCCCGCAGCCGCTACAGAAAATGGCGCATTCATTGAAGCGCCATTTTCTGGCGCTGTACCCAGACTCTTCCAGTTGCCCTGGTGCCGGTGGCAAACTGGGTAATAAAGGGGTTAATGCCAGCTTTTTATTGGCAGCTGGCACTAAGCCCGAGATTCATAATATAGGGCCAATGTTAGACCCGCCATTAGGAATCTCTGGTAAATAGTCAGAAAATACACACATAAAAAAATCTTTTTATTTGAAAAAAAAACACAAACAAAATTCGGACTCCATCTTTATTATAAAGATCCGACGTAGTCCACAACGAAGGTCCCACGACGCTCGATCACCTCCGACGTAGTCCACAATGAAGGGCCCATGACGCTCGATCGCCTCTGCTCAATCCAGAGACTGCAGCAAGGGATCAAGTTGGGGTACCACCTGGGGGGGGGGAGTACGAGCAGGGGGAGGGGGCCCTGCACCTGGACCGGCGGGCGCATGAGCCCGCAGCAGAAAAAGCAGCCTGGAGGAGAGAAGGAGGAGGGCGGGTGGACGGCGGGACGGGTATGGGGGGTGCAGGCCGGACACAGGGGGGGGCCGGACACAGGGGGGGGCTGGACACAGGGGGTTCTGGACACAGGGGGGGCGGGACAGAACATGGGGGGGGAGCTGGATGGAGCGGGGGCTGGAGCCTTAGGTGATGGCTGGCGGGTGCGCCGGGTGTGCAGCCCGCCGGCAGATAAACATGATCCAGGGGGGGGCATGTGTCCTGGAGCGGGAGGGGGCTGAGTAGGGGGAGGGCACCCGCCGATCGGCCCCTCTAGATCTGATTGGAGAGCTCCAATCAGACCTGGAGGGGTAAATCTGTCTGAATCGCTCCGATCGGCAGTTTCAGTTTTACACTGCCGATCGGAGGGGTCATGGGCAGGGGGGGGTTAACAGGGGTGCCCACACCTCTGCCCCTGACCCTCAGCTGTCACTGACAGCTTTTAGAATTGAACTGTCACTGTTCGTTTAGAAGCAGTGACAGTTCAAAGCCATGACGAGTATACTCGTCATGATGCGGGAACTGACATCTTTTCATGACGAGTATACTCGTCATTAGTCGTTAAGAGGTTAACTTTACCATCCATGTGAGAGGCGCTGTTATTTGCTCTAATTACTATGCTGGTTTTGATCTATCCCAGACTCAAAACACACCACTTGTTTGTCAACCCATTATAACATCTGCACCTGTACCTCCTTCACTGTGCATAATTTGTCACATACACCCTACTCCCCCCTCTCTCAGAACAGCAGCCCGCCCTTAATCTAACAGTTGTAATCGCGGAAAATATTATTTCCTCCTTTACATCTCAAAGCAAAGAACTTGAACTTGACCATCTCCCATTTGTTGGCCACGGAAATGGTACCTTTCAGCCAAGTGAATGCATATAGTTTCTGAAAGCTGATGTCCATGGCAGCCCCTTAGTAACAGTTGCCCAGTTACCATTACTTCTCAAAGAAAGCTGGTCTTGCTCTACATAAACAACAGTTTGCATACAACATCACTTGTTCCTTGAAAAACTCTGTGTGACTGGGTGCATTTTACCACTTACACCTGGATGAGCATATATGGGAAGGGGCATTACATCTCACTGACTGGGCAAAGGGTTCCTCAGGTGGCTGCGGGGCCAGGCGGGTAAGGGGCTGCTCCACATGTCTTTAAATTCCCAAAGGCTTGCAGGACAAACCTCTGTATCTACCACTTCATCCATTGCTTCTGCCTCCTCCAACTTCTCTAGCGCCTCCAGCTGCACCATCATCCTCCCCCGTAATGTCCCAACAGTGCAGAGAGAATTCCGCCCACGCCTGTACTTCACAGCCAGAGCTCACCGCAATCAGGAAGTCTTGAAATTAATATGCCTTGGAGACTGCAGTTACATGGCTGAAGAGTTGTGGGCAGCTATCCGGGCCGAGTTTGACTGATGGGTGCCTCACTGAGCCTGAAGCAAGGGAAGGCTGTGTATAAAAACAATGCAAATCTGGTGGTAGCCCTAAGCCGGGGCAAACTAAGACACATTCTTTGCATGGCTCAACCTGCTTGGGCAGCAATTTCTATGCCATTATCCTGGCCTGGGTGAGCTGTTGCAGAAGGCACGGTCACTGTTTGCCCACTTCCACCATTCGCACTCTCTGTTGCTTATCGACTAGCATCGTTACAGAGGTCTTTCGGACAACTGATTAACCATTTGATGAGCGATGTGCCGACACAGTGGAATTCCACTCTGCACAAGTTGCACCGACTGAGACAGCAGCGATAAGCTCTGGCTTAGTATGTAATGATGTGTGAAGGGACTCAAAGCAAGCTGAATGTGGTGCAAATGAATGATGCTTGCAGAGTAAGCATGGATGAAGAAGATCTGCACCCTTCTGCACAGTTTCGGAATAGCTACTGATTTGGTTAGCACTGATGACTTCATCAGCATTACTATTCTGGTCATCTACATGCTGGAGCACACTTTGAATAACCTATTGGAGGAGGTTGTGTTCCCAGAGGAAGAGGAGGAAGTAGAGGATGATGCAGAAGGGATACCAAGATTTAAAAGGTCCGGACTATTGTCGTCATAGAGGTAGGTGGGCATTTAGTACAGTGATGGAGAGGGGCTCATGGTATCAGACAAGCTGTTAGTGGAGGTGCAGAAGCCAAGAAACAAATGGAGGAGGATAAGGAGGGGATGGGTGGGCAACAGTAACGAGATGAAAAGAGAATGATCCCATCACTATTGTCCATTGTTGGTGTGAGGGGACTGAGGATGGAAGTTCAAGTGTTACCCCACCATCAGCACTGCAAGGACTTGGACATCATGGAAGCACCTGACATGTGAGCGCCTTCTTGCTGCACTATCTGCAACATGATGGCCATATTGTTAAGATTAGAAAGAGTGCTGACTACTGGATTGCCAATCCTTTAGATCAATATAAGGAGAAGCGAGCGGGGCACTAGACGTTACCACTGTCAGGTCCTGGACAGTCTTCCAGTATTGGCGTACTCTCAGGCGGCGGTGCACAGCCAAAGCACCAGCATTTCAACAGCAATAAAAAGAAAGGGCGGCACTCACCGGAGTAGACGGGATAATTCTTTATTCCAGAAGTTCATGGAAAGACAGGGTGCAGGGAGGGGGCACGAAGGGCCATTGGACGGACTACGACGCCGTTTCGCGACTTATGTCGCTTCTACGGGTCCGATCCTTTAGATCCATGACAAAAGTAAATTTTGCCAAATGCTTCCCCCCTGAAGAGGGTTGTGCACATGCTGGAGTATCAACACACGCTTGTAGACGTCTTGAGAGTCGTTCTCCCTAAGACAATAGTGAGGCACAGAGTGTTCATTGCTGTTCTAGGTTTACAATCCCAGAAACATCAAGTCATCATCGCAGAAACATTGCCAGCAGCAGTTTCAGTATCAGAAGCAATTTCTGCAAGTCGTTCGACCAATATTTTAGACCAGCCTGTGCACCAGTAGAACAGAGTACAAGTCGTACACATAGAGAATGCCTGGAGAGGATGGTGCAGGAGCATCTAAAGCTGAATATTGATGCCATTACAGGGGATTGGGGTTGGACACTTTTGCATTTTGGTCTTCAAAAATGGAGGAGTGGCCTGAGCTGGTCAGTCACGCCTTAGAGGTTTTATCATGTCCGGCAGCCAGCGTTCTTTCAGAATATGTCTTCAGTGCTATTGGTAATGTCCTGATGGATAAACACATCTGGCTGTCCTATCAAAGAGTAGACCACCTAACTTTCATCAAGATAAACAAGTCATGGATCTTCAAGGACTTTTCCACCCTAGTCGAAGACTGGGAAGACTCAGCAGACTAGGCTTTGGTATCCTTTTCAGTGTGCTGCGTTGACCTTGCCAAATACAATTTCTACTATGGGTTAATTGATGCCACTTTTGTGGTGTCTGGGTCGGATTGTTTGAAATGCGGAGACTCTTATTTGGGTCTCCTGTTGGTGTGTTTCCTGAATTAACTAGGGCTTGCTGACCACCATGCCTCCCTCATTACTAATCAATGTCTAACCTTCTAATGGCAGGCCAGGACATGTTCCTGACCCTGTGCCATGCATCCAGGCTGCACCATTATGCAAGTTCTACTTTGGGTCAATTGATGCCACTTTTGTGGTGTCTGGCCCTAATTGTTTGAAATGTGGAGACTCCTTTTTGGGGTCCTTTTTGTGTGTTTCTTGAATTTACCAGGGCTTTCTGACAATCATGCGTACACCTGTAACTCGTTTTCCCTGTTCTTGATCAATGTTGCGGCTTGAAATGCTGGGCCAGGCCTTGTCCCAGGCATCAACCATCTGATATCCCAATATTTTGTACTGATCAGGGACAATCACCCCAAAACATAGCATGTGCAGATTGGAGTTCTGATATGGCATAAATCCTAAGTCATATTGAAAAGCTTATGAAAGAGTCAATTTTTACTTCTACGATTGCTACTTTCAATAGGTGGCACTAGAGTTAGTCTACTTTCTCCCTGAAGAGACAATTTGCATAAAAAAAAATTATCTCTGGGGTATAGATGCCACTTTGCCTGGTGTCTGCCCTTATTCTGAGCTCTTTTGGCATCTTTTGGGACCCCCTAAAGGTGTTTTCTATGCCTTTGAATTTGCCTCACTTTGAATTCAACCGGGTTCGGGAGGTTTGGCAAACTGTTCTCTGAACTGTTAGGTGAACATCTGGAAATTCAGCTATCCGAACCTTGAAAGGTTCTCTCATCTCTAGTCCAGACACAACGGCAGGAGGGATCATGACAACAAATTTGCTAATCTCATTGTGCAGTGTTTTCAGGGATGGAATATCTTGTGACATGGTACATTGATTTATGTAGTTACAGAATCATTAAGAGCCAGGATAATGATAAGTATCATAGGCAATGTAGTTTATGATGTCAAATAATTAATGGATGTTGTTACAATTTGCTACAATTCCCAGTAAGGTTTACATATTGAAGGAACCATAATTAGATTAATTAACTTTTTTTATTAATTAATATATCTAATACAATAATTTACTATTGCATATTGCAGGTAAACCTTCTATGTCTGTTTAAAATATATTTTAGTGATTCAAAACATTTTTATTGCATTTTTCCTACTGGAGGAATAACCAAATATTATTCAGCCTCTGAGAAATAACATTAGGCTTGCCAAGTATAATGTAAAAACTGTCATTAGGAACAGGCTTGTGATGTAATTACTCCCTCTTCCTTCCACTCAAAACAAACGGAATTATGGACTCTCTTTCTCTTCCCTGTACAAGTAGAAATTAGGAATGGCTTGTAATATTGTATATGTTTTGTATTGAGTTCTTGGATTTGAATTGTATTTGGGAAAGTGAATGTTTAGTGACATAATCCATTAATAATATCTGTAAACTCTGCTTTTGTTCACATTTTATGTTATTTAATACATTTTCGAAAAGTAGATATTCTTTTATCACTATAAGCTAATGTGGTTGACTAACCTAATAACACCTAAGTCAATTTTTAGTAATAGCTTGCACAAAAAAAGGAGAAATGCTTAAATGAGGTAACCAAGCTCATGTGCATTATAACTATGGTTATTGGTAGGAGCCCCATGACATTTAATGAGCATGGCCATTAATCACTTGTAGTCCACCATGACTTTAAAGGAAATGTATCCCCTTTTTATTCAATTATAAACAGTGTTAGATGCAGACCAGCTATATTGTAAATGGCTGCTATTTATTGCAGCACGGTGGCTCAAGTGGTTAGCACTGTAGCCTTTGCAGCATTGGGGTTCTGAGGTCCTCAGTTCAATTCTCACCAAGGACACTAAGGACAGCATCTGCACTGTACTTGCATGGGTTTCCTCTGGGCACTCTGATTTCCTCCAACATTGTAAAAACATACTGATAGGATATTTAGATTGTGAGCTCCAAGAGAGACAGCATTACTGATGTATGTGAAGTGCTATGGAATTAATAGTGCTATATAAATATTACATTATTATTGCACCCCCTGCAATGTAAACCTTAATAGTTTTTTTCTAGGACTTGTAATTCCATGAGTTTTCCTTTTTCCTAATGTATGGAGTGCTGAGCGGGTATGGTTAACCACTCATATATGTTTTTAATGGAGTCTGTGTGATTGCCATATGCACAGAGGTGCAGATGTGGCACCCCAGGGGTTAATGTGCCACAATAACACCACAAAGGGTTAACTCCCCACACAATCCACAACACTACACTAGCACCTCCAGGCCAGAAGGGGGAGCTAAAGCTGCTTCCCTATATATTCTGGTGTGGAGAGGAAGTGGGGAAGAGCAGAGTGGTGGGAGGAGCTAATGTTGTTTACCTCAGAGTGGCAGTGACAATTAGTCAGTTGGAGTTCAGTTCCTGGGAGGACTGAGGAAGAAAGACTGGTGGTGTAAAGGGGCTGCCTTAGGCCTCTACACAGCCTGCTACCCACTTACAGGCCTAGCCACGGTCTGAGGGAAGGAGTAAGAGAAACAGGACAACACATCTCGGAGACTGGGTTACTTCATAACTCGCCCCGGAGGAGCGCACAGACCGGATACTGGATCCGAAACTTTGAGTGACACACGCAGCACAGTAAACACCGGACTAGTGGAGGTTATATATCTACACAGTAGCTCAGCGAAGCAACACGGCGGGGTCAGAAATACAGAGGAAAGACTCAAGTTCCCTAGCAAAGGGGGTGCCTGTGAGGAGAGACAGGCCAGCAGCCTAGCTGAAGCGGCAGCAGGGCCACACACACAGCGCAGGAGAGGGAAGCTGAGGACCCGGACAGGGTGGGAGCAACCAGGCCCCGGTACAGACTCCATGGAAAGTACTCTGCTAACAACATCATCTGCAGTAAAGACTTGGAAAACTTCAAAACCGTGAGTTTGTGTGATCCTTGTGCTCAAATCCTGCGTTCCCTCACAAGCAGCAGCCCAACCCGTGGGTGGCGTCACGACAAACTCCCCTGTAAATATTCCCCCATTTACTTGTGGAACCACGGTCCGGACCAAGACCGCCGTGATACCCCCTGCGATACCCCGGTCCGCTACCAAGTACCCCATCCCAGTGGGCTCCACATATTACATGTGGAAATTCTGCAGGCAAAAAATGCTTATGTGCATTTAGTGCATTTCTGCACTGGAAACGCATATAAAACACATATAATCTGCTCTATGAAATTTCAAAAATAAAGCATCTGTATTTAAAACATTACACAGTTAACAGAGATACCGTAGTTTTCGCTTTATAAGATGCACCTGATTATAAGACGCACCCCCAAATTTGGTGAAGGAAAAGAGAAAAAAATAAATGTTTAATGTTAAATGGGGTCCGTCTTATAATACCAGTGTCCACCTTACAATCAGTATATATGACCCCCATCCTCGTACACGAACCCCCCCATGCTGGTATATATGTCCCCCATACTGGCGTACTGTCCTCCCCATGCGGATGGACTGTTCCCCACCCTAGCACACAGGGCCCCAATGCTGGCATACAGAGCCCTCACCCTGGCACATTCTCCCCCATGCTGGCACATAGAGTCCCCACCCTGGCACACTGCCCCCTATGCTGGCACACTGCCCGCCATGCTTGCACACTGCCCCCAATGCTGGCGCACTGCCTCCCATGCTGGCACACAGGGCCCCCATGCTGGCACAAAGGACCCCCATGCTGGCATATAGAGCCCCCACCCTGGCACACTGCCCCCCATGCTGGCACAGACAGCCCCCACCTTGGCACACTGTCCCCGCATGCTGGCACAGACAGCCCCCACCCTAGCACACTGTCCCCCCCATGGCACTGACAGCCCCCACCCTGGCACACTGTCCCCCCTTGGCATAGACAACCCCCACCCTGGCACACTGTTCCCCCCATGGAACAAACAGCCCCCACCCTGGCACACTGCCCCCCCATGGTACAGACAGCCCCCACCCTGGCACACTGCTTCCCCCATGGTACAGACGCCCCACCCTGGCACACTGTCCCCCCCATGAAACAAACAGCCCACACACTGGCACACTACTTCCCCCATGGTACAGACACCCCCACCCTGGCACACTGTCCCCCCCATGAAACAAACAGCCCCCACCCTGGCACACTTTCTCCCATGGTGCACTTTCAAAATAACAAACGATCTCATACTCACCTCTCTCCACCGCTCCCTGCAGCCTCCATCCACGCTGCCTGCTTATACCGGAATCCAGTCCTGTGAGCGCCGCGCGGTGATGATGTCACTATGAGCGACGCTCACATGACCGGAGGGCGGCACAGCTGAGCGGAGACAGCGGGAATAGCGCGGGCTGCAGGAAACGGTATGAAGAGAGGTGAGTATGAGATTCTTTGGGTAATCAGTGCTTTCCACGCAATGAAAGCGTGGAAAGCACTGACTGTTCACATGGGGCTGCGGACCGCTCCTGTCATATGCGCTGCTCCCGCTGTGATTGACAGCGGGATGCAGTGCATATTAGAGGAGATAATGAGCGGCCCCACGTGACCAGGGACCGCAGCTGCCGCCTCCTCCAGCCTCTCCACAGTCCCCGGACACCGCTCCACAGCCCCCCCCCCCTATCCCACTACTCCACTAGGTCCTAGGTTCGCTTTATAAGACGCACCCCCACTTTCCCCCAAAATTTGGGGGAACAAAAGTGCGTCTTATAAAGCGAAAAATACGGTAATTAAAAAAAAAACAGTATTAAACATGTGATAAAAATGCATGTTAAAAAACGAACCAGAAATGCCATGAAAAAACGCGAACAATCGAATTTACATAATAGCTGCAAAAATGGTGCAGAAATTCTGCAACATCAAAAACTCACCAAAAACTGATCGTGTGAATATAGCCGAACAGTTTTATCATATTTTTGCAACAAACTAAAATGCTTTCCAATAGCTTCTCATGATAGAAAACGTTTAGTAGAGTTTCAAAGAGAATATAAAAAGCCTGAGGCCACATTCACACATTGCTTTTTTTGCTGCGTATTTTTAAGCACAAGCTCATCAAAAACCAGGAGTGGTTGATTAAACATATAAGTGGAGCACTTGTTTCTATTAGGGCTCGGACACACATCAGTGAAACTCGTCTGAGTTTACTGTGCGGAAAAATCGCATTGCTCCCGGACCAATGTTAACTAATGTCATAAAGCACATTTCCGAGTCTCGTACGCATTTTTCGCATCCGATTCTCGGATTGCAAGTCAATCGCACAAAGCTGCGATTCTATGCGAGTCACGGACGAGACTCGCCTATGCAAGTCTATGGGTCCAACAAAAATCACGGACCACAGTTGGATTACTGTCGGATCACACTCGGACCTTCCAACTCTGATCAGAGTTTTCACAGCTGAAACAATTGCCAAGCTCATTTCATTCAAAAATCGCATGCCACTCTCGGATTGGACTCGGGCCAATCTGATCACTGTTGGACAGCTCTCGGATGTGATCTCAGATAATGTTGGACAGTAGCATCACTGGTAGATGCAAAACTGACCAAAACTCTGACAGAAGTTGTCCAACTCTCGGATCCGTGAATCAGACAGTTTTTTCACTTGGATGTGTGTCCATACCCTTAAGGCCACGTCACACGCATCAATCTTATGAGCGATATTGTTAGCGATCACGTGCACGCGCGATCGCTAACAATATCGCTCACATCGCTGGTGAGCTGTCACACAAGCAGACTCACCAGCGATGTGGACCAGCGAGATCGCTGGTAACTATGGTAAACGTCGGGTTACTAGGCGCCGCGCGGCGCTTAGTAACCCGACGTTTACCATAGATACCATCTCCCAGCATAGGCTCTGCCGCTGGGAGATCGTTCATCGTGGTGTCACACACCACGATGCTGCAGATTGATCAAGCGTTTATCGCTTGATTTGAGCTCTTGCTCACAAATCTGCAATCAATCAATCAAGCGATTTTACATTGTAAAATCGCTTGATTACACGCAGCGACGCACAGACGATATCGCTTAAACGATCAAAAAAGCAGATCACTTAAGCGATATCGCTCATAAGATTGATGCGTGACGTGGCCTTTAGACCTTTCCTCTGAGTGTGCCACTCCCGGTTTTGATTGTTCCACTCCTGGTGTTTTTTGAGCTTGTGCGTAAAAATACGCAGCAAAAAAAGCAGTGTGTGAATGGGGCCTTACAAAAGTTTCTAAATTAACCCAAATTTATCTGCA
This sequence comes from Allobates femoralis, assembly GCA_033576535.1. Taxonomy (NCBI): domain Eukaryota; kingdom Metazoa; phylum Chordata; class Amphibia; order Anura; family Aromobatidae; genus Allobates; species Allobates femoralis. The sequence continues at coordinate 273,721,692 of JARQOC010000006.1, forward strand.
ATACTCAATGCTTATCCTGGGGCCTGACACTCATATTTGGTAGATAAAATGTTATATAGGGTCTACCAGACCTCTCAATCCTTCTTCCACTGATGTAAGAGAAGGACAGCTGATTAATTTGATTTTGATTAAGTTTTGGCTCCCATTTCTTATGCAGGTCGTATGTTCCCCCAGAAAGCTCCGAGAGAAACTATATGGTAATAGTAGTAATTTTGTTCAATAAAAATTTTTTTTTTTATAAACTTTGACTAAAACTAAAATATATGTACTGGATTTCAATGGTGGCAGACCACACAGTCGCTATTTAACCTGTAAGTTGGAAGGGCCCTGTGTCAGTGCCAGCACTGGTTGCCACCCACCTAGCATCACACTTGGAACTCTTTTGGCATTGTGGATGTTGCTGCAGTTGAAAGTAATGATGAAAGATGGAGCTCTCCACTCCCTCTTCATCATTCTCTCTGCATGATGATGTTACTAGTGCTCATCTGCTGTGCGGAGATGTGCAGAACTACAGAACACACACCTTTGCAGAGACTGGAACAGTGGGGGAAAGAAGAGAGGTGAGTATTTATTTATTTATATATTTATTTTAAATCATTAAGCTCACTGGAGGCCAACGGCCATAATACCGTATGAAGGACTATGAGGTATGCATTGTACTATTTGGGAGACTATAGGGGTGCTTTACAATATACGGAGGACTATGAGGGGTGCATTATAATATTTGGAGGAGTATGGGAGTGCATTATACTTTTTGAAGGACTATGGGAGGGCATTATAATATATGGAGGACTATATGGGTGCATTATATTATATGCAGGGCTATGGTGGTGCATTATAATACATGTGAATTATATTATATGGAGGACTATGTTGTGTATCATAATATATGGGGACTATAAGGTGGTGCATTACTACTTGGAGGACTGTGAGGGTGCATTATAATATACTAGCTGTAGTACCCGGCTACGCCCGGGTTAATAAATAGCTGATGTTAGCTATAACAAAATAGAATTTGAATATGTCATATTAATGACCTGTAAGAAAATAGAAGCTGAGCTGTGATTGTTTGCTATAGGCAGCCTAATAAATCTCCAGCCAACAGTAAACCCTCCCCCTGGCCGGGCAGTATATGTTACCACACACACACACTTAAAAGACAGCTCATGTGACTGACATCTGCCTTAATTCCCTATATGGCACATGTGTTGCACATTGGCTGTTTTTAATCAGATGTTTATGTTTGGAAATTAAAGATAGCACAAGTATGAGGCGAGTTGTGTGAGGTGATTTGTGCACATCTGTGTCTGTCTGTGTGGTGTGTGTGTCCCTGGGGTGTGTGTGTGTGTGTGTCCCTGTGGGGTGAGTGCATGTGTCCCTATAGGGTGGCTATGTGTGTGTGTCCCTGTGGGGGGGGGTCCGTGTTGTGTGTGTCTCTTTGTGGTGTGTGTCCCTGTGGGGTGAGTGCATGTGTCGCCATAGGGTGTATGTGTATCCCCGTGGGGGTGGGGGTGTCTCTTTGTGGTGTGTGTGTGTTTGTTCGGGTGCGTGGTGAGTATCCAATGTTGGGGCTGCACCTTAGCGACTATACACTTGCTGTTACTCTTTGTGTGCGTGTGGTGTGGATACAAGTTCTCGTGCGTGGTGAATATCTCATGTTGGGGCCCCACCTTAGTGACTATGTGCTGTTAGTCTTTGGCACTATCATTAAGCCTCTCTCATTCACAACTGTCAACTGGTAACTGTCACTTTTTGTAGTTGTGATGGTGTAGATGCTAATCCCGGATATACATACACACACACACACACACACACACATAGACACACATGCACACACATGCACACACATACACACACACATTCAGCTTTATATATTCGACTAGCTGTGAGCCCGATTCTAAAGAATCGGGTAGTCTAGAATCTATATATAGTTTATTTATATATATAGTTTATTTAGTAATAGTTAGGGGAGTGCGGTGAAATTAATTGTGTGTATACAGGCGGCTCAGTGGGTAGCAGAGTATACGGTGGCTCAGTGGGTAGCAGTGAGTGCGGCGGCTCAGTGGTCAGCAGTGAGTGCGGCGGCTCAGTGGTCAGCAGTGAGTGCGGCGGCTGAGTGGTCAGCAGTGAGTGCGGCGACTCAGTGGTCAGCAGTGAGTGCGGCGGCTCAGTGGTCAGCAGTGAGTGCGGCGGCTCAGTGGTCAGCAGTGAGTGCGGCGGCTCAGTGGTCAGCAGTGAGTGCTGCGGCTCAGTGGTCAGCAGTGAGTGCGGCGGCTCTGTGGTCAGCAGTGAGTGCGGCGGCTCAGTGGTCAGCAGTGAGTGCGGCGGCTCAGTGGTCAGCAGTGAGTGCGGCGGCTCTGTGGTCAGCAGTGAGTGCGGCGGCTCTGTGGTGAGCAGAGGACGGCGGCTCTGTGGTGAGCAGAGGACGGCGGCTCTGTGGTGAGCAGAGGACGGCGGCTCTGTGGTGAGCAGAGGACGGCGGCTCTCTGGTGAGCAGAGGACGGCGGCTCTGTGGTGAGCAGAGGACGGCGGCTCTGTGGTCAGCAGAGGACGACGGCTCTGTGGTCAGCAGAGGACGGCGGCTCTGTGGTCAGCAGAGGACGACGGCTCTGTGGTCAGCAGAGGACGGCGGCTCTGTGGTCAGCGCAGGACGGCGGCTCTGTGGTGAGCAGAGGACGGCGGCTCTGTGGTGAGCAGAGGACGGCGGCTCTGTGGTGAGCACAGGACGGCGGCTCTGTGGTGAGCAGAGGACGGCGGCTCTGTGGTGAGCAGAGGACGGCGACTCTGTGGTCAGCAGAGGACGACGGCTCTGTGGTCAGCAGAGGACGGCGGCTCTGTGGTCAGCGCAGGACGGCGGCTCTGTGGTGAGCAGAGGACGGCGGCTCTGTGGTGAGCAGAGGACGGCGGCTCTGTGGTGAGCAGAGGACGGCGGCTCTGTGGTGAGCAGAGGACGGCGGCTCTGTGGTGAGCAGAGGACGGCGGCTCTGTGGTGAGCAGAGGACGGCGGCTCTGTGGTGAGCAGAGGACGGCGGCTCTGTGGTCAGCGCAGGACGGGGGCTCTGTGGTCAGCGCAAGACGGGGCTCTGTGGTCAGCGCAGGACGGGGGCTCTGTGGTCAGCGCAGGACGGGGGCTCTGTGGTCAGCGCAAGACGGGGGCTCTGTGGTCAGCGCAAGACGGGGGCTCTGTGGTCAGCGCAGGACGGGGGCTCTGTGGTCAGCGCAGGACGGGGGCTCTGTGGTCAGCGCAAGACGGGGGCTCTGTGGTCAGCGCAAGACGGGGGCTCTTTGGTCAGCGCAGGACGGGGGCTCTGTGGTTAGCAGTGAGTGCGGTGGGTGAGTGGTTAGCAGTGAGTGGGGTGGCTCAGTGGGTAGCAGTGAGTGGGGCGGGTCAGTGGGTAGTAGTGAGTGCGGCGGCTCAGTGGTCAGCAGTGAGTGCGGCGGCTGAGTGGTCAGCAGTGAGTGCGGCAGCTCAGTGGTCAGCAGTGAGTGGGGCGGCGCAGTGGTCAGCAGTGAGTGCGGCGGCACAGTGGTCAGCAGTGAGTGCGGCGGCTCAGTGGTCAGCAGTGAGTGCAGCGGCTCAGTGGTCAGCAGTGAGTGCGGCGGCTCAGTGGTCAGCAGTGAGTGCGGCGGCTCAGTGGTCAGCAGTGAGTGCGGCGGCTCAGTGGTCAGCAGTGAGTGCGGCGGCTCAGTGGTCAGCAGTGAGTGCGGCGGCTCAGTGGTCAGCAGTAAGTGCGGCGGCTCTGTGGTCAGCAGTGAGTGCGGCGGCTCTGTTGTCAGCAGTGAGTGCGGCGGCTCTGTGGTCAGCGCAGGAAGGCGGCTCTGTGGTCAGCGCAGGACGGCGGCTCTGTGGTCAGCGCAGGACGGGGGCTCTGTTGTCAGCGCAGGACGGGGGCTCTGTGGTCAACGCAGGACGGGGGCTCTGTGGTCAGCGAAGGACGGGGGCTCTGTGGTCAGCGCAGGACGGGGGCTCTGTGGTCAGCGCAGGACGGCGGCTCTGTGGTCAGCGCAGGACGGGGGCTCTGTGGTCAGCGCAAGACGGGGGCTCTGTGGTCAGCGCAGGACGGGGGCTCTGTGCAGGACGGCGTCTCTGTGGTCAGCGCAGGACGGCGGCTCTGTGGTCAGCGCAGGACGGGGGCTCTGTGGTCAGCGCAGGACGGGGGCTCTGTGGTCAGCGCAGGATGGGGGCTCTGTGGTCAGCGCAGGACGGAGGCTCTGTGGTCAGTGCAGGACGGCGGCTCAGTGGTGAGCGCAGGACGGGGGCTCTGTGGTCAGCGCAGGACGGCGGCTCTATGCAGGACGGCGGCTCTGTGGTCAGCGCAGGACGGCGGCTCTGTGGTCAGCGCAGGACGGGGGCTCTGTGGTCAGCGCAGGATGGGGGCTCTGTGGTCAGCGCAGGACGGGGGCTCTGTGGTCAGCGCAGGACGGGGGCTCTGTGGTCAGCGCAGGACGGCGGCTCTGTGGTCAGCGCAGGACGGGGGCTCTGTGGTCAGCGAAAGAGGGGGGCTCTGTGGTCAGCGCAGGACGGGGGCTTTGTGCAGGACGGCGGCTCTGTGGTCAGCGCAGTACGGCGGCTCTGTGGTCAGCGCCGGACGGGGGCTCTGTGGTCAGCGCAAGACGGGGGCTCTCTGGTCAGCGCAGGACGGGGGCTCTGTGGTCAGCGCAGGACGGCGGCTCTGTGGTCAGCGCAGGACGGGGGCTCTGTGGTCAGCGCAAGACGGGGGCTCTGTGGTCAGCGCAGGACGGCGGCTCTGTGGTCAGCGCAGGACGGGGGCTCTGTGGTCAGCGCAAGACGGGGGCTCTGTGGTCAGTGCAGGACGGGGGCTCTGTGGTCAGCGCAGGACGGCGGCTCTGTGGTCAGCGCAGGACGGGGGCTCTGTGGTCAGCGCAAGACGGGGCTCTGTGGTCAGCGCAGGACGGGGGCTCTGTGCAGGACGGCGGCTCTGTGGTCAGCGCACGACGGGGGCTCTGTGGTCAGCGCAGGACGGGGGCTCTGTGGTCAGCGCAGGACGGGGGCTCTGTGGTCAGCGCAGGACGGGGGCTCTGTGGTCAGCGCAGGACGGCGGCTCTGTGCAGGACGGCGGCTCTGTGGTCAGCGCAGGACGGGGGCTCTGTGGTCAGCGCAGGACGGGGGCTCTGTGGTCAGCGCAGGCTAGGTGGGCGGAGCCACGGCGGGAGTGACGCGAGGTGGGCGGAGCCACGACGGGAGTGCCGCGAGGTGGGCGGAGCCACGCCGGTGAGGTGGGCGGTGCCACGCCGGGAGCCGTGTAGCGGGATGGCGGCGGGGTAAGTATACTGGAGTGTGTGTGTGTGTGTGTGGGTGTGTGTTTGTGTGGGTGTGGTGAGTGTGTGAGTGTGTATGTGTGATGTGGTTGGGATGGTGTGTGTGTTTGGGAGGACTGTAGTGAGAGGCTGTGTGTGTGTGTTTGATGAGAGTAGTGAGGGGGCGAGCGGAACGTTCAAACGCCGGTGCCTGTAGCTGCACGGAAAGTTCCGCGCGGCTACCCCGCACTGTGACGTCAGCAGCATGGTCGAAGGCCGTCACGGAAGTAACCCTTCGGGTTCTCCGGAAGTGGCCTTCGGCTTTTATATAATAGACTAGCTGTGAGCCCGATGCAAATGCATCGGGATTCTAGAACAAGCATTAATTTGATTATAGTAGTTATAGCTGTTAGCCTGATGCAAATGCATCGGGTATCTAAAATATGTTTATTGTTTTTTTAAAGATTTTTAAATAATAATCGCATCATCAATAGCAATAATATAAGCCATAGCATTATTATTAGCTGTAATAGCAGTATTAATAGCATTATTAGCAGTATTATGAGCATTAATAACAGTATTAATAGCATTAATAGCATTATTATTAGCAGTAATAGCATTATTAATAGCATTATTAGCATTAATAATAGCATTAATAACATTATTAATAGCATTAATAGCATTATTATTAGCATTAATAGCATTAATAATAGCATTATTAGCATTAATAATAGCATTAATAACATTATTAATAGCATTAATAGCATTATTATTAGCATTAATAGCATTATGAATAGCATTAATAGGATAAATATTAGCATTAATAGCATTAATAGCCTAATTAATAGCATTAATAGCATTATTAATAGCATTAATAGCATTATTATTAGCATAAATAGCATTAATAATAGCATTATTAGCATTAATAATAGCATTAATAACATTATTAATAGCATTAATAGCATTATTATTAGCATTAATAGCATTATAATAGCATTATTAGCATTAATAATAGCATTAATAACATTATTAATAGCATAATAGCATTATTATTAGCATTAATAGCATTAATAGCATTATTATTAGCATTAATAGCATTAATAATACCATTAATAAGATAAATATTAGCATTAATAGCATTAATAGCATTATTAATAGCATTAATAGCATTATTATTAGCATAAATAGCATTAATAATAGCATTATTAGCATTAATAATAGCATTAATAACATTATTAATAGCATTAATAGCATTATTATTAGCATTAATAGCATTAATAATGCATTAATAGATAATAATTATAGCATTATAGATAATTAGATAAGATTAATAGCATTATTAATAGCATTAATAGCATTATTATTAGCATTAATAGCATAATAGATAAATATTAGCATTAATAGCATAATACATTATTAAATAGCATTATTATTGGCATTAATAGCATTAATAATAGCATTATATAGCATTAATAATAGCATTAATAACATTATTAATAGCATTAATAGCATTATATAATTAGCATATAATAGCATTAATAGCATTATTAGCATTAATAGCATTATATAATTAACATTAATAGCATAAATATTAGCATTAATCATAGCATTAATAGCATTATTAATAGCATTAATAGCATTATTATTAGCATTAATAGCATTAATATAATAGACATAGCATTAATAGCATTAATAATAGCATTAATAATACATTATTAATAGCATTAAAATAAGCATTATTAGATTAGCTATTATAATAAGCAATTAATAATAGCATTATTAGCATTAATTAATAATAGCATTAATAACATTATTAATAGCATTAATAGCATTATTATTAGCATTAATAGCATTAATAATACATTAATAGATAAATAATTAGCATTAATAGCATTATTAATAGCATTAATAGCATTATTATTAGCATAATAGCATTAATAATAGCATTATTAGCATTAATTAATAGCATTTATAACATTATGCATTATATTAGCAATTTAAAGATTATAGCATTAAAATTATAATAGCATTATTTAGCATTAATTAATAGCATTATATAGCATTAATAATAAGCATTAATAGCATTATAATAGCATTAATAGCATTAATTAATTAATAGCATTAATTAGCATTAATAGCATTATTATTTATGCATTAATAGCATTAATAATACCATTAATAAATAAATATTAGCATTAATAGCATTAATAGCATTATTATATAGCATTAATAGCATTATTATTAGCATAAATAAGCATTAATAATAGCATTAATAACATTATTAATAGCATTAATAGCATTATATATTAGCATTAATAGCATTAATAATGCCATTAATAGATAAATAATTAGCATTGATAGCATTAATAGCATAATTAATAGCATTAATAGCATTATTAATAGCATTAATAGCATTATTATTAGCATTAATAGCATAATAGATTAATATGCATTATATTAGCATTAATAGCATTATTAATAGCATAATTATTAGGCATTAATTAGCATTAATAATAGCATTATTAGCATTAATAATAAGCATTAATAACATTATTAATAGCATTAATAGCATTATTATAGCATTAATAGCATTAATAATAGCATTATTAGCATTAATAATAGCATTAATAACATTATTAATAGCATTAATAGCATTATATATTAGCATTAATAGCATTAATAGCATTATTATTAGCATTAATAGCATTAATAATACCATTAATAAAATAAATATTAGCATTAATAGCATTAATAGCATTATTAATAGCATTAATAGCATTATTATTAGCATTAATAGCATTAATAATACCATTAATAGGATAAATATTAGCATTAATAGCATTATTAATAGCATTAATAGCATTATTATTAGCATAAATAGCATTAATAATAGCATTATTAGCATTAATAATAGCATTAATAACATTATTAATAGCATTAATAGCATTATATTAGCATTAATAGCATTAAATAGCATTATTATTAGCATTAATAGCATTAATAATACCATTAATAAGATAAATATTAGCATTAATAGAATTAATAGCATTATTAATAGCATTAATAGCATTATTATTAGCATAAATAGCATTAATAATAGCATTATTAGCATTAATAACATTATTAATAGCATTAATAGCATTATTATTAGCATTTATTTATTTTATTATTATTTTTATTTAATTATTTATTATTTTTTATTTATTTTTTTATTATTTTTTAATTATTTTTAAATTATTTTTTTTATTATTTAATTTATTTATTTTTTTAAGTGAGAGTGAGACACAGTTCTCATTCAGGTCCGCAATTTTTTTTTTTTTTTTTTTATTATTTTTATTTAATTATTTAATATTTATTTATTTATTTTTTTATTATTTTTTAATTATTTTTAATTTTTTTTTTTATTATTATAATTTATTTATTTTTTTAAGTGAGAGTGAGACACAGTTCTCATTCAGGTCCGCAGTTTTTTTTTTTTTTTTTTTTATTATTTTTATTTAATTATTTAATATTTTTTATTTATTTTTTTATTATTTTTTAATTATTTTTAAATTATTATTTTTATTATTTAATTTATTTATTTTTTTAAGTGAGAGTGAGACACAGTTCTCATTCAGGTCCGCAGTTTTTTTTTTTTTTATTATTATTTTTATTTAATTATTTAATATTTTTTATTTATTTTTTTATTATTTTTTAATTATTTTTAAATTATTTTTTTTATTATTTAATTTATTTATTTTTTTAAGTGAGAGTGAGACAGAGTTCTCATTCAGGTCCGCAGTTTTTTTTTTTTTTTATTATTATTTTTATTTAATTATTTAATATTTTTTATTTATTTTTTTATTATTTTTTAATTATTTTTAAATTATTTTTTTTATTATTTAATTAATTAATTTTTTTAAGGGAGAGTGAGACACAGTTCTCATTCAGGTCCGCATTTTTTTTTTTTTTATTATTATTTTTATTTAATTATTTAATATTTTTTATTTATTTTTTTATTATTTTTTAATTATTTTTAAATTATTATTTTTATTATTTAATTTATTTATTTTTTTAAGTCAGAGTGAGACGCAGTTCTCATTCAGGTCCGCCTTTTTTTTTCCCCATTGACATACATTAGCGGTGTGTCGGCGATTTTATGGCCGGCCACCTGGTTCTATTTGTCGGCCCTAAAATCGCGGACACACCGCTAATGCATGTCTATGGGCAGTCAGCTCGAATTCTGATTGGTCGGCGTTCAATCCGAAATCGGGCTGACTGCCCATAGAGATGCATTAGCGGTGTGTCCGCGATTTTAGGGCCGACAAATAGAACCAGGTGGGCGGCCATAAAATCGCCGACACACCGGTAATGTATGTCAATGGGTAAAAAAAAAGGCGGACCTGAATGAGAACTGCGTCTCAGTTTTGAGGGGCTCTTCTGATTGGCTGAGGGCAGTATACCTCGACCAATCAGAAGAGGGCCTGAGATCTCATTGAGGTAGAATTGGGGATTTTTCTTCCATTCTATCTTAATGGGAAGGAAGAGGACGTCGGAGGTGGAAGATCCCCGGGGCCGGACGAAGAGGCGAAGATGGCGAAAATAAGAGAGAAGACCCCGGGGCCGGAGGAAGAGGACGCCTGGCCGGACGGAGGAGTTGAGGATCGGACGGACGATCAGATGACTTGAAGGGATGTAAGTGATCGACGGGGGCGTTAGGTTAGGGGACAGCGGGGGCTTCGGGTGTAGGGCCTTAGGTGACAGCGGCGTTAGGTTAGGGGACGGCGGGGGCTTAGGGGATAGGCGGCGGGGCTTAGGGGGTATCGGCGGGGGCCTAGGATGCTACGGGGCTTAGGGGGTAGGGGCTTAGGGGCTGCTGCGGGGCTTAGGGGGTAAACGGCGGGGGCTTAGGATGCTGTGGGTCGGGGGTTAGATGGTCGCGGCTTAGGGGATAGGGGCTTAGGGGGTATCGGCGGGGGCTTAGGATGCTGCGGGTCGGGGGTTAGGTGATCGGGGCTGCTGCGGGGCTTAGGGGGTAGGGGCTTAGGGGCGGCGGTGGCTTAGGGGGTAGACGGCGGGGCTTAGGGGGTATCGGCGAAGGGTTAGGATGCTGCGGGTCGGGGGTTAGGTGGTCGGGGCTTAGCGGGTGGCGACTTAGGGGTAGGGGCGGCGCAGGTGTTCGGGGCTTAGCGGGTGGCGACTTAGGGGTAGGGGCGGCGCACTGAGGGCGGCGGTGGCTTAGGGGTAGACGGCGGGGCTTAGGGAGTATCGGCGGGGGGTTAGGATGCTGCGGGTCGAGGGTTAGGTGGTCGGGGCTTAGCGGGTGGCGACTTAGGGGTAGGGTTGGCGCAGGTGGTCGGGGCTTAGCGGGTGGCGACTTAGGGGTAGGGGCGGTGCACTGAGGGCGGCGGTGTTAGCGGGTGGCGACTTAGGGGTAGGGTTGGCGCAGGTGGTCGGGGCTTAGCGGGTGGCGACTTAGGGGTAGGGGCGGTGCACTGAGGGCGGCGGTGGCTTAGGGGGTAGACCGCTATGGTATACTACAGTGCCATGGCCATACGCCTGTCAGGTGTAAAGCGTATGGCCATGGGACTGTAGTATACCATAGCGGTGTACACTACAGCGCCGGGCGCGGCGGGGCTTAGGGGGTATCGGCGGGGGGTTAGGATGCTGCGGGTCGGGGGTTAGGTGGTCGGGGCTTAGCGGGTGGCGACTTAGGGGTAGGGGCGGCGCACTGAGGGGGTGGCTAAGAGCATGGGGCTGTAGTGTACACCGCTATGGTATACTACAGTCCCATGGCCATACGCCTGTCAGGTGTAAAGCGTATGGCCATGGGACTGTAGTATACCATAGCGGTGTACACTACAGCGCCATGCTCTTAGCCAGCCCTGGCTTTGTTAGCGAAGCGACTCGCAATGCCTGCTTCGCGGGCATTGCTTCGCAAGACTGCAACGACTCGCAATGCCCGCTTTGCGGGCATTGCTTCGTGAGTCGCCGTGGCCGCTACGCGGCCACCGGGAGAGTCCAGGAGAAGCAGCTCGCTCGCGCTAACAAAGCCACCGGAAGTTGCGCCGCTCCGACGGAAGTCGCTACGGCAATTATATAATAGATAGATATAGATATAGATAGATAGAGATCTATGGGGATGCACTATAATATGTGAAGGACTATGGTGGATGAATTATGCAATATAAAGAACTATGGGGTGGATTATAATATATGGAAGACTATGGGGGATGCATTATTCCATATGGTATACCATGGGGTGGCTGGTGTTGGTGCTGGTGTCAATTACTTGTCTTTATCACTGGTCCTGGTGACATCTTGTTTCACAGTAAGACACTGCAACAGCGGGACATAAACAGAAAGCCAGAGCCTCAGTTACCTCTCCCACAGCACCATGGATTCTGGTGATCTTCAGAGTGCAATGATGAAAGAAACTATAGTGAATGACTGCAATGACTGCCCCCTTATGACGGCCTGTTCCATGTGGGGTTATAAGGCCCGGGGTAAGTTAGTGCAGCTCAAGCCTTATGTAACATTCTGTTTGATGCTCCCCTCAAATGAAATGTCACAGGAAATGAAGTAAATAAGCACATTTAGGGATTAGCTGGATAGGGAAATACAGTCACTAGTGTAGGTGAAGTGAGAAGAAAAGAGGATCCTGGAGACTTCTTCTGAGATCACACCTCTTTTTAGCTCAAGATAGGCCTAAATTAATAATTTATTTTTTTTCCGTAAAATGCAATTGTTTCTGGAACTTTTGGACTGTTGACAACTGTGCCATGTTTCCAAAATTAACAGGGCACCTTGCACCATCCAGTCTGGCTCAAACTATCCTTTTATTTCTTGTTCTGAGCTGCCAGTATGGTACCTAATTACATCAGTCAGTGCCAGTACATTGAGCCAGCTCAATATTATGAGTTGGCCAGTAGTGCCTGCATCTGAGCTCAATGGGATAGCAAAGGATAAACACTGACCCAATCTCTCATACACAAGGTGGAAAGGAGGGAAACAAGCTTCTAATATGGCAGTTCCAGAGCAAAGGTGAACAGAAGGCGGAGCTAAAGGTAAGCAGAATTCCATTCCAGAATGGGCTTGTCCATGCCTTGCACCAATAACACGTGTCGTTGCTGACTCATTTTCTCTCAGTCACTGTGTTTATGTACTGATGAACAGTATATGGTACTGGAAAGTGAGACGGGTACAACCTTTTCTAGATATGTCTCTCTGAACAGAATAGTTCTTTCTCACCTTCCTTACACAGTGACCTCTACATGATAAATATTCACAGCACTCTTACATATACAGCTATACCTAAAAAGGTTGGCATTGTTGGAATTGTTCCTGAAAATGAACTATTTCCCCAAAACAATTAATGCAATTAAGCAAGTTTTGTCATACACATTTGTATTTCTTTTGTGTCTATTGGAACAACACAAAAAAACACAGAAAATAAAAGGCAAATTAGACAGAATTTAGCATAAAACCCCAAAAATGGGCTCAACAAAATTGTTAACATCTTTCCAAAATTCTGGGTAAACAACTTTGTTTCAATCATGTGATGCTCCTCGCTAGGCATTGACCCTCCATCTCAACTGGAATTGATCAATTAATCAAATTCCATATATACAATGGAAATGTTCTGCATTTTTCAGTCTAAAAATACTAAGTCTTTTGGATCGTGGAATAAATGGCACACATGCCAAAACACAATAAGACTTGATTAACCCATTACACCTTCTCTAAGATATCGTCGCTGATACTTGTAAGGGTAGAGGCACACTAACATGCATCAAAACGCCTCGTTTTTGATGCATGACAGTGATGCGAGTGCTGTGCGTGTTTGTGGGTGTGTATGGTGTGAGTATGGTGCGTGTGGTGAGTGTGGCTGGCTGTATGTATGCAAGTGTGCTGTGATTGTGAGGTGTGAGTGCGTGTGTGTTGCGTGATTGTGATGCTGTCCACGGTCCTGAAGGAGCGCAGACAGCATTTGTTGGGAATAGAAACTCGCAAGCTGTCAAAGCCGGCAAGTTTAAATTTCCCGCTGTGCTGTACAGTAAGCTATCATCTTGTACCACTGTGACAGCAGCGGTACAAGATGTCTAGCTAAGACAATGATGATTGTAGTAAAATAATGTAGTCTGGGGTTATTTTACTGATTAACTCCCTCAGCATCCTCTGGACCGCATGTGTGCACTCTAATGGTGCTGAAGCCACAACTCCCCATAGGCAGTAACATAAGCCGGCTTTCCCGACAGTTCTTTAAAGCTATTATACATAAAAATTAACCCCTTCACACACATGGTGTAATGACACCATGTCTGCAGAGAGTGAGGACACTCTCCACATACATGGTGTCACTACGCCAGCTGCATATTAACCCCTTCAGCACTGGGTTTAGAGCCTCTCAGCATCCTCTGTGCACACATGCGGTCCAGAGGATGCTGAGGGGGTTAATCAGTAAAATAACCCCAGACTACATTATTTTACTACAATCATCATTGTCTTAGCTAAACATCTTGTACCGCTGCTGTCACAGTGGTACAAGATGATAGCTTACTGTACAGCACAGCAGGAAATTTAAACATGCCGGCTTTGACAGCCGGCGAGTTTAAAGCGATTTTGGCTGCACACTCGCATAGTGTGCTGTATGGGGGCGAGATTTTCTCGCCCCCATACACTTGCATTGCCCTCACGCGCGTCAGAATCGCGTGCAATCGCAGCATGCTGCGATTGCACTCGCTTCTGACTCGCAGTGCGAGATAGGTGCGGGGGACTCGCACCAGTGTGCGCTGCCTGATAGGGCAACACTGGCCCGAGTGCAATGCGTTTTTTTCACGCATTGCACTCGCGCGAGTCTCACGCCAGTGTGCCTCCACCCTAAACTGCATATTTATACCATATACAGTATACAGTAGATCCACTCTAAAATTCCACTCTAACCATAATACACATAGGCTAGTCAGGGCTATTCCCCTCCTCTACTCCAACACCTTCCCTACCTCAGCCCCACTCCTTTCTGTTCTATTATACCTCAATTTTACCTGGATATCCTGTGTTATCTTTCCCCCTTTTCTCCATATAAAAAACAATGTTGTTATAAATGATGATGCTTATTTGATTTGTTAGTATTGTTGAACATTCTACAATAAGGAATTTATCACTCTATGGCATGTAACAAGTGTGGGCAATATGAAAATCACACCTTCATCCAGATAAAAAGTGGACTCAATCCTTGCATTGGGTGTCTGAAGTGAAGTGAATCTGAGGTTTGCTAAAGAATTTAGGTTTGCAAGTTATTGCTCAGTGTCCGAAAGCAGGACCATGCCCCAAACATACTTCATGAAGCCCCAGAAATGGATGGAAATAAAGTTCTGGACAGTTCTGAACTGAACAACAATGAGTCTGAATCTAAATCTCATTGATTTAGTGGAGAGATCTTAAAACTGGTTGGAGAATGAAACCTTCAGGTAGGAGAGACCTGGAGCAGTTTGCAAAAGAAAAGTAGTGCAAACCTCCAGTTGAGAGGTGTAAGAAGCTTGTTGTTGATTGTTATAGGAAGCTACTGATCTCAGTTATTTATTCTAAAGGGTATGCGAACAAATATTAGATGGGGGTGCCAACAAATTGGTCCAGCCCATTTTGGGGGTTTTGTGTGGAATTATGTGCAATTTGCACTTTTTTTCTGTTTTTGTTGTTGTTCCAATACACACAAAGGAAATAAACATGTGTATGACAAAATGTATAAATGCAATAATTTCCTAAGAGAAATAATTCTTTTTCTGAGCAATTTCAAGGGTGCCAACACTTTCGGCCATGACTGTAAGTCACCAACTAATGGTTTAATTTCCCAGCAAATGCATGAGTTTCAGATGTCATCAAATCCACTTCATATTGCTTTGACTCCTAATGCAAAATAGTGGTACTATTTGTATCATGGAAGACTTTAGATCGGCATAGCTCCAAATGTTTTTGGCCAAAGTGCAAGTATTTTTAATTAAGTGAAGGCATGTATATTATTATAAGGTAAAGTATACTGGGATGTGGACTGTTTTTATGGAAACAATAAGGTGTGCCTGATTCAGCTGCAAAGGGTCATAACACAGTTAGGCAGGGGCTGGCTGGAGCCTCCATCCCTGGGTGGCAGATTTGCCCTGCCGGCCCTGACTTGAGAAGCGGGGGGGGGGGGGGTGCTGTCAGGTCTGACTTGAGAAGCGGGGGGGGGGGGGGTGCTGTCAGGTCTGACTTGAGACTGATCAGAGACGTCCAGCGTCACGGAGCAACTCCCGCGGCCGGGCCGTCTCGCGTCATGTGCCGGCCGCAAAGCGACGCCCGCGGCCGGCCCGTTTCTGTAGGGGGCGGCCCTAGATGTGGACTATACCACCAGCCCAGGGGGCACTTGCCCCCCTGCCACCTGGGCCAGCCCGCCCCTGCAGTTAGGCATTATGTCATGGGAAGAACTGCAGCTTCTTGAAGGGGAATCAATTCAGTGTGTTAAAATGAACTTGTCACCATGTTTTTCCCATATAAAGTGCAGTCACCAACAGTAAGACCTTAACAACTGTATTCTAGAAGCTGTATATAACTCCCAAGCTGATTTGCATAACATCAAATGAAACTTTTATTTTACTTATCTATGGCGCGGTCTGGTCCGATGGGCATAGCTGATCTTGCCCCCCCTCTTCTTGCGATCACCATCATAATTCCCTCCTGCACAAATACACCTCTCTCTTCCCTGTTGCAGAACAAAGTAATGTAGTGTGCATGCACAGGTGTTCTTTGACCTTTTCCCATGCATGCGCATTACAGTACTTTGATCTGCCCTCAGCGAGGCAGAAAGGAGAATGCATGTGCAGAGTGGAATGAAGGACACTGTGTGGATGACTTAGGATGCGTCATCCACACAAGACAGGGAAGGACGACAGTGATCACAAGCAGAGAGCAGGCATCAAATCAAGACCAGTGATACTCATTGGACTGGACTACCCCGTATTTGAGTATAATAAAAGCTCTTTTTTATGTTATGCAGATCAGCTTGGGGATTTATAATAATTTATAAATTATTTATTTATTTTTAATTAAGCTATTTAAAATTCCTTTAATAGGTGGAGCACTGTAGTTTGGTGAAAGATACAGGCAAAGACCAAAGGACTATTCTAGTGATCTACTGTAGAATGAAAATGTGTGCCATCTGCTGAACATTTTATAGCCATCTTCAAATAAGGAGGCCTTACAGTAATGGACATCTTGGCAGAATGCATTGTTATCTTCTGTTAGTCTAGACATTGGAATTTACAAATGTGATTGTCTTTGCACAGTCTCATATGTTACAAGACTTCGATGCACAAAAGGCATTGACAGATATAATTAAATTCAAGACTCTTAAAAACAGAATGCATATTTGTTCAATGATGGCTCTTGAATTCATGTTACTTCTTTCCTTTGTAAGCAACATAAATCTGAAATTGGATCAGGATATTGTCTCATCTGAAATACAAAATACTGGAATTTTACAGATTGAACAGAAAAAAAACCCCAATTCATAAAAACATTACAGCAATAGAAATGGATGGAGACAGATATCTGGGTGGAGAACAAGGTAGAGGAGAACATTTGCAGGACATCCACTGAGCACATTTGACTTGTTTGTGCAGCATGCTCTTAGTAACAGGTTGACTTTGAAGCTTCAGTAGAAGAGGTGATTAAATATGCAAAGGTTCAGAATGAGCAAATTTCTCAGGCAGCTCCAATGTGGCGGCTACCTGGCACTGGCTAGTCCGATATATCCACCATACAGCACTGTCCACACACCACATACAATGACCTGCAGTCTGAGCATCAACAAGCCACCACTGCACTAAGCTGGTAAAATGGCGTGTCTTCCCCAACAGACCATACCTCTTTCTCCCGAAATGCTGGGCTCTCCGGAGTTAAAAGCAGGGGTTGTCCAAATGAGTTGAGTAAGGGATGTGGGACCGTGAAGGGAGACGAGCACCACTGACCAACCACTGCTCAGGAGACACATGGCTGGAAGCCTGTATGTACTGAGGGGCGGCAATGAATGTGGTGTGTAAGCAGAGGTGCAATGCATCCTGCACCAGGGGTGTACATAGAAATCATGGGACCTCATTGTAGAAGTTCTAATTGCCCCCTACTCCCTCCGGAAAAAAAGGAAACAATATTTAACTGGAGTACATATCTCACAACTTTGCGGCTGTTACAAACTTCTCCTCCTATTGGAACCCCTAGATTTCCCTATAAAGTGTGATGCCAACAATAATAATAATAATAATTTTTATTTATATAGCGCCAACCTATTCCGCAGCACTTTACAATTCAGAGGGTATACAATACAATAATATATAATAGAATACAGTACAATATGAGACAATACAAATATAATACAATACAAACCATAAGAGATGAAAAGCAAATAAATACATCACTGAGCCCATGAGGAGTGAGGTCCCTGCTCGCAAGCTTCCAATCTATGAGGAAATAGGAGAGACACAAAAGTACCCCCCAAACATTGTATTATCCCTCACTGGGAATTCCTCCACACACACAGTATAAAGACCCTACTGTACCCCCTTCAACTACTCCGGCACAGTATGATCCCCAACTGTGACCCTCACACAGCACTCCATGTAGTGTATTGGACCCTAAACCTCTTCACAGTATCATGGCACCCAACACAGCCCTCAAATAGCCCTTCAAGTATTATTATGCCCCGACAGTGCCCTCCAAATATTATAATGGCTTACATACAGCATAATTGGCTCCATATAATCCTCCATATAGTATAATGCACCCTCATAGTCCTCCATATACTATCATGTGTGGCCCCCACTGGTCAGGTGTCACAAGTGGGGTACTACACCCAAAAATGAGCGTGTGGTCATCCCTGTTGTAAGTAGAATGCAGAACACTGTGGAAGGATCTGATCCAAAGCACACCCACCAATATAACCTGGGGAGGTCCCAGAGTTAGTTGGAGGGTTGGAGGGTTGGAGAGTTGGAGGAAAGTGTGAGAGGAGCAAGGTGGAACACACGGGGAGTCTTCAGGAGTGTCTTTCCTGAGGAAAGACGGAGAACGGGAGCTTAGCCGAGAGAGAAAGTGAGCTTCAAGAGAGGGCCAGAAAAAGACATTGCCCAGACAGAAAGGTCCTGATTTGTACACTCAGAGTACATGGGTCTGACAACGCGGCCTGGTGTGTTCATCCTCCGACCGTAATCGTCCCGGCTCCGAAGAGGCTCTCAGGGTGTTTATCCCTGGGTCATACTACTGCTCGCAAAGCAGGCACCAAAGAGAGAGAAGGGACAGGACAAGTGTAGATCCAAGAGTGTACCACCAGAGACTTCCACAGATTCTACATTCTGCAGCGACTACCCAGCTGGCCGTCCTGCTGGAGTACTGTGAACTGTACCACCATCTTGTTTGGTTTGATCCTACAAGTAGAGTACCTGGAAGAGTGAAGTGCCTCTGTGTCTCTGTCCAGCTTCATTGACTTTTCTTAATGGTTTGCATTGTGACGGCATCAGGTAACACTGCCCCGGAGGATTAGCTTTACCTGTAGTGAGCTGCTCCACCCTAGCCGCATTACCATCAACCTCCGGAGGACTGTGGCGGTGCTGGTGTCTAGTTACCAGGCACTACAGGTGGCGTCACGTGATCAAAACTTCAATCCTTTAATCTTGGCGACTGTCTTCCCCTCGGGGCCACGGGTCTGGGCAGGCCACCAGTGAGATACCCCACCGAATCTGAGGGTCCAGACATCTGTGTTCCCATACCCTGGGGTGGTACACATGCACCCCCATAGTACTCCATATAGTATAATGCACCCCCATAGAACTTCATACAGTATAATGCACACCTCCATAGAACTTCATCACATATAATGCATACCCATTACATACTCATACACATTATCTCCCATGAGTGGACACATTGATTAAAAAAAAATGTAAATACTCACCTCTTTCCTACTTCCTCGGTGCTCTCTGCTTGCAGCTGCGGTCTTCCCAGCATGTGTCTGCTGCTCTGCAGGTCCCGGGCAGCCCCGACGCTCGGTGATGATGTCAACACTCAGATGATGTCATCACACCAGATGTCCTGGTCTGCAGAGTGGAAGACAGCGCTACGGGAGCGGCATCTGTGGGGAATCCGCGCTAGCAGCCGATGCCACCCTATGGTCACCACTGCCCAAGGCAACCTATTCAGATGGCCTCAGGATATGTGCCCCTATGCCCCTCGCTGGGTATGCCAATGGCTCACTGTGCATCATGCCATCATGGCACACGTCCTCCATCAGAGGTATTACTAAGGAATGTTGGAAATCATGGCATGAAGTGAAGTAAAAATAACAAGAAGAGCCAGCACTACTTGCAGATATCATGCAATGTAAAGCATGCGACTGCACGTATTCGTTCCAAACTGTAATTATATTTTAAAACAAGGAGATTTTTGGCAAATATTGGTCAATTTTTTGAGCTACCCTGCCAGGTTGAAGTAAATCCCATTAGTCCTGTCCTACTCTGTGAATTTTTTATTTCATTTAAGTGGTGCCAAGCATACTTCAACATAGATAAAAAGCAGAACCATTAAAGGCAACACTTACCTGGAGTGTTTCAAAACGGCTTCCATGATGCTAGACTGGCATATGTGAATGAAGGCAGAATAGGTCACACGTGCTTGGGCTTTTCAGAACTGACTCTGACAGTGCCAAACCAGTACCAGTATATTCATGACTAAAGGCAGGGCAGGCCCAAGCAAAAGGTGTTTAGAATTCACAAAGCGTATGGACAGGGTAAGATAGCATAGTGTGAACAGCTACCAAGATTTGAGTAAAGTAAATGTAAGTAAAGCAATATGATATTGATTTGTTCTGTGAAAGGTACCATGGAGCCCTGAAACGTGTTGACTAATAAATCAATGTTATATTCACCCTTTGATACCTTGTGAAATACAGCAGTGTGGATTTAACCCTTCATCCTCTCTACTCTATGCACCATGCTGGGGACTACAGCAGCCGTGATATACTTTTATAGTGGTTATAGCTCTCACAACCACACAAGGTGAAGCCTCTGATACTGACGCGCCCCAGGACTCGGGTACTCAGCTCTCGGGCTACTTTCAGTCTGCGAAGTCATGGGTCTCCATCCCAAAGCCGTGGCCCTGGGGGATCAGCTAAATAAGGGGAATATTTACAAGGGATTATTTACAAAGTTTTTGTCTTTGTGACGCCACCTGTTGAGTCTGGTGATGCTCACCAGCGCCGCCATAGTCCTCCGGTGGTCGGTGGTATTGCGGCTTGAATGGAATAGTCCCTGCAGGCGGGACTGGACCACCGTGGCAGTGATGCTGCAAGTTTATATACCGTGTTTCCCGAAAATAAGACAGCGTCTTATATTAATTTTTGCTCCTAAAGATGCGCCATGTCTTATTTTCGGGGGGTGTCTTACTTTTATCATCCCCTTGCGGCCCCCAATAAAGTAACCCCATCATCCTCCAATATGGTATCAGGGACACACACACACAGGGGCACACACGCGGACACACAAACACAGGGGCACACACAGGGGCACACACGGAGACACACACACACAGGGGCACACAAACAGGGGCACACACACGCACAGGGGCACACACACAGACAGGGACACTTCTCACTGGTCCCTGCTGCATTCCAGCGCCACTCTCAGCTGCCCGCCGCTGTCCTGGTACCCGCCGCTGTCCCGGTGCTTGCCGCTGCAAGGAGAACGGCACCACTCTCATCTCCTTGCCGCAGGTGCACGGTGCCACTGGCCCAACCATTCACAGTCCAGGAGCCAACTGGGAAGCCAATCACAGGCCAGAAGCCGACGTCATGCAGTGACTGACCTGTGATTGGCCGCTGGGCAGTTCCTGGCTTGTGATTGGCCAAGACAGTGGCGAGGGCTTTAAAAATAGAGCGGTGCCAGTCTACATGCATCTGCGGCACCGCTCAAAGCGACGGGCACTGGGACACAAGCAAGGGGCGGGCTGGAGGAGTCACAGCTGCATGCCCCGGTCTTCAGATCGGTGACATGCTGAAATTGGTAAAATAGAGACATGCCTTATTTTCGAGGGGTGTCTTATATTTACAGGCACATTAAACCCCCTGGCATGCCTTACTTTCGGGAGGCGCCCTATTTTCGGGGAAACATGGTAGAAAGGATGCAGCTGAGTCAAAACTTCACTTCACCGGGTAACTTTTACTTGAATTCTTTCATTCAGCTTACAGTTCAGTAGTTAGTCAGATGATATATTGGCAAATGCTCCAGGCTGCAATTAGGATTTCTAGCCTTAGATGGAACCCTCCTTTATGTTCCTTTCTTTTCCTTCTTTCCTGTTCCCAGTGTTGTGAAGCCTGATCTCTTGAAGATAACCTGGCCTCCTGCTGCTTCTTATTCTGTCTCCTCTCCCTTTTACCCGTCGGGTTAACCTTCTGTTGAATGCTGCAGCCGCCTACTGCGGTTCTGGTTTCCCTCTTGTGGGATCTTTGGGAGTCAGGGCCGTATTTACAATATCCCTGTTTAGCGGATTTTCTGTGAGCCTTAAAGGATCTCACAGGTGCGGGCTCCGGTACCCTGTTTTCTTCCTATGGGGCAAACTCTTCCGTTACTCACTTCCCCACTCAAGTGAACTCTGCGTCTACGAGTTTCCTTGCTTATTTTCTCTTTCTTTGGGATCTTTTCTTTCTTGGGGCCCTTCAGCCGAGGTGGCCCTCCTTGCTCCTTCAGGCTGGCTGCCTGGCTCCTTCCACACTCCCTCCGACTCTCCTGACTTTCTCTCACTGACTGAGACTGCTCTCTGGTTCCCTCTAGAGGTCGCTAAGACCCTCCCAGGGTCCCTTCCACCTACTATCCTAGTGTGTGGGTGTCAGCTCTAGGGTTCCATCTAGTGACCATAGTCCCAACTGCAGTGGCGTACTACACCGCTTTTCTGGGTGCACTACCCCTTTTGTGGCACCTACGTAGTGGGGCACCACACTCCTTCTTGATTGAATATGCTCGTCCCCGAGCATCACATTCACCCTTCGGGAAGTGAAAAAAAAAACATTTTTATATTTATGCAAACCAACGGGTAACTATATACAATATATGAATATTTGAATTTTCTTCCCCGTCTGGGGAGGCACATGACTTAAAATGTTGCATATAAAACAATACACACATTATTCTGGCCCAACGGGACCGACTTCAGCATGCGGGCCCAGCGGTAATCTTTAGTCCTACACAGTCCAGTGTGCGTTATCACCGCTGGGCCACTCTTCATCACACATCATCAGAATGTAACGGGGAAAAAGTTCAATAAAAAGCCTTAAGGATCACCGGGGACACACTGTTCATTAAACAGTTCTCAGGCAAGAAAAAGGGGTTATTTACATGGGAAAGCAGTGTCTCTCATCGGGAGTCCATTGTTTCAAGTATCATCAGTCTATTCTTGAGATTACTCACTTCCCCACTCAAGTGAACTCTGCATCTACGAGTTTCCTTGCTTTCTTTCTCTTTCTTTGGGATCTTTTCTTTCTTGAGGCCCCTCAGCCAAGGTGGCCCTCCTTGCTCCTTCAGGCTGGCTGCCTGGCTCCTTCCACACTCCCTCCGACTCTCCTGACTTTCTCTCACTGACTGAGACTGCTCTCTGGTTCCCTCTAGAGGTCGCTAAGACCCTCCCGGGGTCCCTCCCACCTACTATCCTTGTGTGTGGGTGTCAGCTCTAGGGTTCCATCTATTGACCATAGTCCCAAATGCAGTGGAGTACTACACCGCTTTTCTGGGTGCAGTACCCCTTTTGTGGCACCTACGTAGTGGGGCGCCACAATACCTATTTAGGAAATATGTTATCTCTCAGACCCTTCATCCTCCCTACTTTAATTTTCTAAGATAATGACCATTGTGTTTTCATTGGCTGTAAACCATAATCATCAACATTAACAGAAATAAACACTTGAAATCGATCACTCTGTTAGTAGTGACTGTATATACTATATGCGTTTCACTTTATATATTGAATTACTGAAATAAATTAACTTTTTAATGATATTCTAATTTGGTGAGATGCACCTGTATATTAAATATATTTTGTAGACGAATGACATATAATCTGCAACAACAAAATCACTAAAGAAGCAGTGAAACCTGCTTTTTGGAAGTAGCTTATTTACTGCTAAGACATCAGGTTTTAACTGCAGAAAGCAATGCTGCAAAACTGCAATGTGTGAACATAGCTTTACACAGAATGTAGTATTTGGCTTTTGAGATATGTGGGTGTGAAGTGTTGTGCTCAAAAGAATAATCTTGATCGCAGTACGTAGAATGTTTAAAAATTTCTTGGAAACAATGATTGTAGAGCTTTGATGTGCTGCCAAGTAAAATATACATCCAATTCCCTTCAATTTCCCTCATGGTGATCGGCGCACAGATCTGTGCAGGGAAAAGTAAACATCTAGCTACCAAGGGGAGCAAGACTTCACTTACAAAACTAACATTCCCTAAGGTTTCTGGTGGTTTTCTCTCAGTGTACTGGCGGAAAAGTGAAGGTCTATTTATTGATGATTAGTAAATGAAACACAACACTAGAAATATGTGCTGATTGCTGAATAAGGTAAGGCGGCCGTCACACGCTACAATATCGTGAGCGATATTGTAAGCGATCACGTGCACGCACGATCGCTAACAATATCGTTCACATCGCTGGTGAGATGTCACACAGACAGACTCACCAGTGATGTGGACCAGCGAGATCGCTGGTAACTAAGGGACACATCGGGTTACTAGGCGCCGCGCGGTGCTTAGTAACCCGACATTTACCATAGATACCATCTCCCAGCATAGGCTCTGCCGCTGGGAGATCGTTCATCGTGGTGTCACACACCACGATGAAGCAGATTGAACAAGCGATGATCGCTTGATATGAGCTCCGGCTCACATTGTAAAATCGCTTGATCGCACGCAGCGATGCACAAACGATATCGCTTAAGTGATCAAAAAGCAGATCACTTAAACGATATCGTTCGCAATATTGAACCGTGTGACGGCCGCCTAACAGGCAGATCTAATGAAGCAATGTCAGTTCTGTTCTGGATTTTCTAACTCTTTCTAACAGCTGTGAAGCTTTAAAGAGAAAAATATATTTTCTTCATGAACAGAATTTGATTTGCCTGGAACAAAAATGGAAACATAAGTTTTGTAGAGCATTGCTCCAACACATTTAGTATTCATGCAGACGAACATATTTTTGGTATTAAGGCTACCCAACAAATATAGGAAAAATAATCGCAACATGCACAGTTTGCCTCCGAGGATCAGATGGCACCTGGACATTGAAGTCTATGGCTAGGGTCACACCAGCTTTATGGTGTGCATTCAGGGGAGTTCCGTTTAAAACATAGAACTTGGCAGCATTAGTGTGGTGCCCTGCTTCCACAGGTAACCACAAACTCACCTACAGCACGGATTGGTTTCCACATTGGGTACACAGACACAACCACCACCTTCCACCCCAGCACAGTAGGGGGAGCCCAACTTGCTGCTTTTAGGCAAGATCCCCTATAAATACTGGTGCTGGGGGCGGAGTTAGTTACAGTGTGCAGACGCTACCAGAGCTGTGAAGAAGTACTGGTGTTCGGTGCTGCGTTAGGCCCGAGCCAGTGACCCTGAACAGCTTTTGAGTAGTCCTGCAAGGCCCAAGAGTGGGATTGGAAGGTGAGGAGAACAGAAAGACCAAAGTGGGAACCGAGGAGCCAGCGTTAGGTGGTTTACCCAAAAAGCACACAGGACACCGGAGTCCAAGTCTACTGGAGAGCACCTGGCACAGTAGAGAACACCGGTATACTGTGGAGACTTCATATAACTTCATTCTCCCAGGCATCTGCGCAGTCACTCACCAGGGAGTCAGGCACCGCGGAGAGAAGAACAGTGGTAGTCCATAGCACAGTTGGAGAGAGAGAGCAGAGGAGGCCAGCCAAGATTCAAACGGGGGAGAGGCTTCACACACATGGGGAAAGAGACAAGGAGATCTTATACCCACTTGCTGTGGAGACCCAGAAGTGCAACATGAACACCCGGCAGTTCTCTGGAAGTTTACCTGCAACTACATCAGTAAAAGGTAAAGAAACGACCAGCAGTGTGTGAGTCAGTTCCTTACCCGCACCCCTGCCATCTACAGAGACTGTTCTGTTATCCAACAGCCCGGCCAAATCCCTGCTCCATCCCTCATCATCATCACCAAACTCCCCAGGGATCCAGCTCCGCCTGTTGGGAGCTTCAACACCTAGCTGCCCATCCATCATCCCTGGAGGCCCCACGCAGTGCTGGTGCAGTCACCAGATACCACAGGTGGCGTCACAATAAACATACAAACGTTTATTCCCACATCAACTACCCATTTTTAATTCACCACCAGGGACACGGGTCTGGGCAGGCTACCAGTGACATCCCTACCACAGCAGGGGGCCCAGATGCCCGAGTCCCCATACCCTGGGCTAGTCAATTTCTGGCATCACGAACAGAATTCCTTGCCCTATGCAACTGGGTACTGTGTGCCTTTGAACTTTGAACTTTTTGACTGACAGGAACTTTCGCCGCCTTTATACGGCATGGAGAAAGGGTTCCCGCCATTTCACCGGGAACCCGAAGATGGCGGCTTGATCATGTAGAAGGATAATGTGTAGGCCCGGGGATGTGCCTCAGCCCCTTGCCATGGGAGGGCCTAGCCAGAGGCGCGAAACTGTTTGCCTGCACCTATGGCCACCAATCAACCAAGGGGGCGGGCCAAAGGAAGTGACCGATGGCAACCCCATCCAGGTATGGAGATTGGGTACAATAGATGTAAGATAACCAAGAAGAATAAAATGTCAATAGTAACTCTTGTAAAAATGAAAATGTAAATAGTAGTATACAAAAGGGTGAAGAGTAGGCCAAAGCAGGTCACACTAGGTACACAATATCCAAAGAGGGGTGAGTGGAGTTGGTGTAAGGAGCTGTCTAGGGAGAGCAAAATCTTGGCCAATAGGTGACCCCAGGGCCAGTAGGCCTATAGAGCTTATGACCGGTAGAGGCCCCTATAGTACCTAGGACTCCTACGCCGAGGCACCCGTAGAAAATGTTGTTGTGTATTCTGAACTTAAGCCTACAGAGCCTTTACCCGTAAGGACTTATCAAACTCAACTTTTGAAAAACTTTATCCCTTCTTACCCGGAGCTTAGAGAGACTACTGTAAAGACTTTTCAAAATAACTTTTTCCCTTGTTTTCAACTTTAAAAAGGACCATAGTCACAGGACGGGTTGTGACAACTAACTTCTTTTTCCAGCCTGCAGTGGATGGACTAGCACCGTATGGACTGTATCTGTTTTGCCATTTTTCAGTGGTTTATGTACATTTTTGGTTTTGAGACTCTGTAAATATGTTACCTGTTACCTATTTTCCCTGGCTGCATCATCTCACCCCGGCTGCTTCACCCCATCCCGGCTGCTTCACCTCATTCCGGCTGCTTCACCTCATCCCGGCTACCTCACCTCATCCCGGCTGCATCACCTCATCCTCGGCTGCATCACCTCATCCTCAGCTGCATCACCCCAACCCCGGCTGCATCACCCCAACCCCGGCTGCATCACCCCATCCTCGGCTGCATCACCTCATCCTCGGCTGCATCACCTCACCATCGGCTGCATCACCCCATCCTCGGCTGCATCACCTTATCCTCAGCTGCATCACCTCACCCTCGGCTGCATCACCTCATCCTCTGCTGCACCACCTCATCCTCGGCTGCATCACCTCTTCCTCGGCTGCATCACCTCACCCTCGGCTGCACCACCTCATCCTCGGCTGCATCACCTCATCCTCGGCTGCATCACCTCATCCTCGGCTTCTTCCCCATCTCCGACTACATTACCTCATTCTTAACTGCGCCAACTTGTCCTGGCTGCGACATCCCTGGCTGCACCACCTCTTCACCGGAATGCATCTCATCCCTGAACTGCATCTCCTCCCCCGGACTGCATCTCATCACCTGGCCGCACCTCAAATGCAGCCACTCACCCATCATTTTGAAATCACTCTTGCTACACCAGATCCCCGGCTACCTTTGACCCCAGCCACCTCTCCTCCCCTACTGACCCCACCATGTTCCCGCTTCTTCTCACCTTCACTCCCATTCTTCTCCACTTCCTACTACCACCACTCATCCCCCCACTACTGACCCTTCTCCCCACTTACTCCACCCCCCTCCCCTCCTTAGAGGCACACTCTGTTCGCATCTACTCCCCCTGCAACCTCCAACTGGCCGTTGTCTACCACCCCCCTGGATCGCCCTCCACCTTCTTCGACCACTTCACAACCTCCTCTCCTCTGACATCCCCACCATCGTCATGGGTGACTTCAACATCCCCATCGACAACCCCAACGCCGCTGCCTCCAGACTCCTATCCCTCCCCTCCTCTTTTGGCCTCTCCCAATGGATCTCCTCTGCCACGCACACTGTTGGCCACACACTAGACATTGTCTTCACCTGCCTCTGCTCCCTCACCGACCTCGCAAATTTAACCCTCACCCACTGTGACCACAACCTACTGACCTTCTCATCCCTCTCCTCCCCACCACGCCCCCCCTCTCTGGACACTCCCCCACCCCCGCAGAAACCTTAAGCTCCTAGACTTCCACTCACTTTCAGAATCCCTCCTCCCCCTCTCAGACTTGACCTCTTCTCAAGACGCTGACTCAGCCACCTCCCTCTACAGCACCACTCTCACTACAGCCCTCAACCAGGCTGCTCCACTCACATTTAACACAACACGAGTACAACAACAACCCTGGCTCACGACCCTCACCAAAAAACTCAGACGGATACTAGATTCTTTGATCCAGGGAACTAGTCTGATTGCCATATCTGGAGTCAGGAAGGATTTTTTTCCCCCAATGTGGAGCTAGTGTTGCCACATGTTTTTTTTTTGCCTTCCTCTGGATCAACATGTTAGGCTATGGGTTGAACTAGATGGACTTAAAGTCTTACTTCAACCTTAAAAACTATGTTACTATGTTACTATGTAACTAGGGCAGCCGAGCAGAAATGGAAGAAATCCCACTCCGCAGAGCACTTCACCCTATACAAGCGTTCCCTCAATACCATCAAGACTGCCCTTGACTCCGCAAAACAAGTCTGCTTCTTCTCCCTAATAACCGCCCTGTCTCAAAACCCCAAACAACTCTTCAAAATCTTCAACTCTCTACTTAGTCCCCCTGCACCTCCTCCCTCACCCCTCATCTACGCCGACAACTTTGCCACCTTCTTCAAAGACAAAATTGACAAACTCAGAAAAAGCTTCGACCCACATTCCCCTCACCCCATCCCACCTCCAACCAATCCCTCCTCGCCCAAACGCAGTTTCACCCCCATTACAGAGGACCACCTCTCCTCCCTTCTAGCATGATCACACCTCACCACCTGCGCCCTTGACCCACTCCCCTCCCACCTCATCCCTAACCTCACCACAATCCTCACCCCTGCCCTAACAAATCTTTTCAACATATCACTCAAAACCGGCACATTCCCCTCACCCTTCAAACACACCCTAATCACGCCCATCCTAAAAAAAACCATCCCTCGACCCTACAACAGTCTCCAACTATCGCCCCCATATCACGCCTCCTGTTCGCCTCAAAACTTCTTGAACAACACGTCTATTCCGAACTATCCTCCCACCTCTCTTCCTGTGCTCTCTTTGATCGCCTACAATCCGGCTTCTGACCTCACCACTCCACCGAAACAGCCCTAACCAAAGTCACTAACGACCTACTGATCGCCAAGAGCAAACGACACTACTCTGTTCTCATCTTCCTTGAACTTTCTGCCGCATTCGACACTGTTGACCACTCCCTCTTAGTTCAAATCCTTGAATCTCTAGGCATTACTGACTTAGCCCTCTCCTGGATCTCCTCCTACCTAACGGACAGGACCCTCAGCGTCACCCACTCCCACACCTCCTTCTTGTCCCACCCCCTATCTGTAGGAGTTCCCCAAGGCCTCCATCCTGGGAGCACTACTCTTCTGCATTTACACCCTTGGCCTAGGCAAACTCATCGAGTCACATGGCCTCCAATACCACCTCTACGCCAACGACACCCAGCTCTATCTGTCTGGCCCTGATATCTCCTCCCTTTTATCCAATTTCCTCACTGCCCATCCACCATTGCATCCTTTTTTTCTACCCGCTTCCTCAAATTCAACATGGACAAGACCGAATTCATCGTTGTTCCCCCTAACAACACTCCCCCTCTTCCTGACCTATCCATCACCGTCAACGACTGCACACTCTCACCTTTCCCCCACTCCAAGTGCCTCGGTGTAATCCTCGACTCCTCCCTCTCCTTCAAACCCTAGATCCAAGCCCTCGCCACCGCCTGTCGACTCCAACCAAAAAACATTGCCCGTATCCGCTCCTTCTTTGACCACAGCACGGCTAAAACACTTGTCCACGCCCTCATCATCTTCCGCCTGGACTACTGTGACCTCCTGTTCACCGGTATTCCTGCCTCCTCCCTCGCACCTCTCCGCACCATCCTCAACTCTACTGCCATCTCATCCACGTATCTCCCCGTTACTCCCCCGCCTCCCCTCTCTGTCGAGCCCTCCACTGGCTCCCCACTCTCCAGAGATCCCATTTCAAAACTCTAACCTTGACATACAAGGCCAAACATAACCTGTCCCCTCCCTACATCTCCGACCTGGTCTCCCATTACCTCCCCTCGTGCAACCTGCGCTCCTCTCAAGAACTCCTTCTCTCAAACCCCCGCATCTCCACCTCCCACAACCGCATACAAGACTTTTCTCGTGCTTCTGCAATATTCTGGAACTCCCTCCCCCACCACATCAGACACTCCCCTACCCTGGGAACCTTCAAGAAAAACCTGAAGACCCACCACTTCTTACAAGCCTACGGCCCACACTGAGACCCATCCTTTGCACCACCTCACCCTCTCCTCTCCCTTCATACTGTCTCCCTCCCCACCCCTCTAGACTGTGAGCCCTCGCGGACAGGATCTTCTGCCCTATTGTACCCGTATGACTGATTTGTCGTTGTTTTACTACTTGTCTTTGTCTACCCTCTCACTTGTAAAGCACCATGTAACCTAATGGCGCTATATAAATACTTAATAATAATAACCTGTTATTGTATATATATGTTAACCATAAATTGTTTCTCAGTCCAGGAGTACTGGCCTTACCTAGGGGGGAATGTGGCCCCCTGCTTCCACAGGTAACCACAGACTCACCTACAGCACGGATGAGTTTCCACAGTAGGTACACAGACACAAACAACAACTTCCACCCTAGCATAGAAGGATGAGCTCAACTTGCTGCCTTTAGACAAGATCCCCTATACATACTGGTGCTGGGGGCAGAGTTAGTTACAGTGTGCAGACGCTACAAGAGCTGTGAAGACGTACTGGTGGTCGGTGCTGGAGAGCACCTGGCCCAGTAGAGAACACCGGTATACCGTGGAGACTTCAGTCTCCTGGGCATCTGCGCAGTCACTCACCAAGGAGCCAGGCACCACAGAGAGAGGAACAGAGTTAGTCCATAGAGGGTGTCCCGCATACAGCACAGATGGAGAGAGAGAGCAAAGGAGGCCAGCCAAGTTTCACATGGGGCAGGGGCTTCACACACATGGGGAAAGAGACAAGGAGGCCTTACACCCACTCGCTGTGGAGACGCAGTAGTGCAACCTGAACACCCGGCAGTGCTCTGGATGTTTACCTGCAACCGCATCAGTAAAATGTAAAGAAACAACTAGCAGTGTGTGTGTCAGTTCCTTACCCGCGCCCCTGCAATCCACAGAGACTGTCCCGTTAGCCAACAGCCCGGCCAAATCCCTGCTCATCATCATCACCAAACTCCCCAGGGATCCAGCTCCACCTGTGGAGAGCTTCAACACCTAGCTGCCCATCCATCATTCCTGGAGGCCCCACGCAGCGCTGGTGCAGTCACCAGATATCACAGGTGGCATCACGATAAACTTAAAAACATTTATTCCCACATCAACTACCCCTTTTTAGTTGACCACTAGAGCCATACGTCTGGGCAGGCCACCAGTGACATCCCTGCCGCAGCAGGGGCCCAGATACCCGAGTCCCCGAGTGCAGTGGTACAATGCTGCCAATTCATCCTAACGGATGACGGAACACCGAGCACATTGCAAATGCCGGCATCTAAGTGCTGGAGTTTGAAATCTCACGCTATTTCCAAGCGCATCACATGAGGTGTGCTTCTGCATCATGCACGTCATGTGATGCGCTTGGAAATAGTAAAAGATTTCAAACTCCAGCACTTAGATGCCGGCGTTTGCAATGCACTCGGGGTTTCATCATCCATGGGGATGAATTGGCAGTGTTAATGCAGTCATACTTTTCCGGTAACACTGCGCTAATGCTGCCAAGTTCTATGTTTTAATCGGAACCCCCTGAATGCACACCATAACGCTGGTGTGACCCTAGCCTATGGGACTGTGGAAAAAATCAGAACTGCACATGGATAAAATAATGCAGAAGGTAGAGAACTCTTTTATTTTTATCCTCCATCTCCAGGAAAAATGAATCCCACTCTGATCAGACTTTGACCAAATTCTGATCACTGCCTGGTCAGAGTCCTATTAGCATAATTGGACCATTTTCCTCAGATGCAGAAAATACGGTCATCTGAACTCAGCCTAGCCCTTGGTCATATGTTCAGTATTTGGTCAATTTTTTACCTCTACTTGTAACCAAAACCAGAATTGCAACAATCAGAAGAAATGTATAATAGAATTACGTCACCACTTCTTTATTATCACCGACTCCTGCTTTAGGTTACTGATACTGATGTGCAATGTTGGTCAAATACTGAACATGTGAATATGGCCTTACAGTGAAAAATGTAGTACTAATCTGGTAATGAAGCCTTTACTACTGCAACTGTATTGGCATTAACTAACCAGATTGCGAAGCTTAAAGGGCCCCCTTGTTCTTAAATACTAGGGGGTATTTACTATTTTGAAATAATATGTGGCAGGGAAAAGTCAGGAAAAGTAATGTGACTAAGCAACAAATTATATTTTGGTACATTTTATAAAATGTCCTCTAGTATTGTTTATTTGAATTATATAATAATAATGTTATTTTTTTCACTTGTATAATAAAATATGCACTATCTTGACTTACATATTTGCACTATTTATACCCCAAATTTCTATAACAAAATTACCAGAGGTCCCCTGTAATGGTACCTATACACGCCGCTACAGGATGGTGGAAACAACAGGGTAGATGAGACAAATGTATCTTGCACCGCCAAATCAACCCGCGGTCGCGGCGTGTAAAGACAGTTGTTTCCACCCGTCACTTGAGGCACCTGTTTCAGAGCAGTGCTCAAAAACAGGTTGATTTCAAGGCGATGGTTACGGCCTGTATCAGCATGTAAATAAGGAACAGGAGGGTTGTTTCGACACCTTGCTATCTACCTGGGGCGTGACACAGGCTCCGGGATACCGCGCCCCATCAGCGATCATTGGTGGAAGCTCCTGCGTTACGATTGGTAGACGCTGCATAGGGCGGCATATTTAAGGAGCTGACCAGTCACACTACACAATTGCTCGAGCGTCATGTATTAATCAGCCTCCTGTGCTGGCTACCCAATCATGATGTTATTGCTTTGTCCTATCAGCGTACGGACGTCTCGTAATCCACAATTGTGGCACGCCTATGTGTTGTCCCTGCTGCCTTTGTTCCGCCCATATTACCTTGTAATAGCGGCGTGTAAATGAGGTAAGGTGAGCTACAGAAGGTAACTTGTGGCACCCGGCGGTGTATCCAGAGATAGATGTAACCTACTGTAGCGCACCTTGTAGCGGCGTGTAAAGGTGGTGCGGGTACCGTTTTCAACCGTTTGTGCGTGCTCGTGCACGTGAAGCACCCGGTTGTTTCCACCATCCTGTAGCTGCGTGTAAAGGTCCCTTAAATGATCTTACTCAGCTAGGAGCAGACACTTATTCCTTATTAGATAAAAAGAACTCCCTCCCTTAAACCTGTCACCATGAAAATGCAGTGCAATCTGAAGGCACCATGTTATAGAGCAGGGGGAATTGAGTAGACTGAGATATAGCTTTGCGAGAAAAGATTCAGTATAATCTGTGATTTCATCATTTAAACCCCTGCTCTTTCTGGGATTTTGGGTCCAGAGGGCAGTGCTATCATCAGTGACGGACAGCTATCCTTGTATAAGTGTGCATACAGAAACAGCTGTCAATCACTTATTGGACCACCCACTGGACCCAAAATCCCAGAAACAGCAAAGGATTAAATGATGAAATCACAGGTTATACTGAATCTTTTTTCACAAAACTATATCTCAATCTACTCAGTTCTCCCAGGTCTATAACATGGTGCCTGCAGATTGCACTTCATTTTTAGGGTGACAGGTTCCCATTAAAAGTGTTGTCCACTTTTAAGGAATCTTTATGAATGTAAGACGCTGCCTTGACTGGTGTAAGCCAATGGTGGGAATGTGTTCACCCTGCTGTACAGGCGAGAATGCATTGGCTCCCTGAACATGACTGGAAGGAACCCAGAACCTGTATTTAATCTATAGCATTGTGCTGTCTATTGTTATCAATGCTCCTAAACCAGTGCAATGCTGTTTATTCAGTTTCATTGTGCAGTGGGGTGGTGAGTGTTCTCTGGTAAGATTCTGGTTGTTTCTTGACATCAGTTGATGGTTATTTTTGGTTCATAACCCTTGGCTATTGCCCCTGCTTTTCCCTTTTGTTAATCTGATATGGGACTGTCCAGGTTGGATATATTCCTGCTCCTGTGTCACACAGGAACTGGCATGTCTCCTAATACACTATGTGACAGTCACACACGGACCAACGAGTGAGTCCTGTTAGTAGGGAACAGGGGAAGGGGCACCTACTGCACTCACCTGAGGCTGTACCCTGATCTCCCTACCAACCCTATACAGGTTCTTTTACTCCGCTGCTGAGCAGGATCCCTAGTCCCTCACTAGCCCTGCTCTTAACCCTCACTATGGAGCTGGTCGGCGAAAGCGATAGTCCCACCCCTGAACTAATTTAATGTGAAGAGAATGAAGCAAAGGAAAGGCAGAAAGGTGAAAACTCAAAAGGATCAACAAACTTCAGCGTCCAAACTCCTATACAGTAGACGGTTTTACACTGGTCAGTCCACAAACAGCTACCTCCACCCTTGTGGCTTCACACAGAAAAAGATTCAATCACCAGCACAAGCTGATGGATCAGATGACTATTTAAAGGAGATGGGAGTGGTCACAGAGTAACCATGACTCGCCCCAGTGGGGACTGTAGGGCACTCTGAGCTGGGCCCTCTGGGTGTCTGGGATGTCACGGTTTTGTTACCTGGTCCATGGTCTCCTATTGGGCAGTCAGTAAAAAGGGGATTGAAAAGGGGTAAAAAGAAAAGTAAAAGTAAAATGACAAGAGTTTGTTGTGACATCACCTGTGGAAGGGAGGAGCATGTCCCCAGGGCAACCGTTAGAGTATATGGAAGTAGCAGGCCTTTGGGGATGCAGGACTTAGCATGCAGAAGAACTGACAGACATAGGGGTTGTAGTCTCCGTCACCTTTACTGAAGGGAGTAGTAGGTTCGCCCAGAGTACTGTCCATAAGAGGTGTTAGAGGTCCGGAGCCTGGGAGCAAGTCGAGGTCCTCCACACCTGGCGAGATCGGGGGCCTCCCTACTGTGTTGCTCTTGGTGGGTCCTGGCTGCCTGTAGCTATGCAGCAACCCTCTCCTCTCCTGTGTGGTGTCTCTGGCCCGTATGACAGGGTTACTCTCACCTGGCTACTTCTCCCTTAGCTCTCTAGTGCTGTGTCTTCTGGGCCTCCTGGTGGGCGAGCGACTTGGAATCTCTTGCCATTCGGTGTTTGCTGCTGGGCCTAAAGTCCCTCACAACCTCGGACTCTGGTGTCTGCTCCTACACTTGGTGCTGGGGCGAGCTGGCACTGGCTCCACTCTCCAGACCTACTGCTCCACTTCCTTAGACCCTCTCCTACAGGTCCCTCACGCTGCCTAGTTTACGTCCCAGGACGAACCTTATTCCGATCCAGTCTATGGACCTCTTCACAGTTCTTCTAGGAACTGAATTGCCTAACTCCGCCCCCAGACCAGAATTTATAAGACGGGACCTCCCCTTAAGTTGGGTTTCCCAGCTCCTTCTTCTGGGCTGGCTGGCGTTGGGAAAGTATTGTGTGCATGGTTCACCTGGTGTGGGTACCTTCCCTTGCTTCCAAGCACAGCATGGTCCCCCGAAGGAGACAATGCTATTGTGACAACTGGACCCTGGGATGCCACACACGCATCTGAACAGAACTACCAAGGTGCTGCTAGAAGCAAAAATTACATTAACCCCCAGAGTACCAAGGGAAAGGAGAACACATTTAAATGAAGGGTCTCATTAAGGAAATTATACTCAAGTTCAAAACCTTTCACAAGTCTCCAAGGCATGAGAGACTATCATGACATCCTTATTCTAATATCATTCGCAAAACCATATGTCAGCTATCGTACAACAGTAGTCTGAGAAGGGCTCTGACAAAGCCCCCCTCCCAGTATCAGGCAGGGGGTGAAGATCATCCCGCCCCTTAAGGACTGCATAGTAAAGGAGCTTTCACCAAGTCGATCTATGATTGCACTATTACTGAATCATTGCAAGTCTCAACTGGATCGATCTCCTCCTGCACGAAACACATATTACACCAATTTCTCCTTGCATCATCAATAGATGCTATTTAATATCCATATAGGATAGCCTCTTTTATGTCATTGGCAAACTTGTTAATTTTAATCATAGAAAAACATTCTCGATGAAAAAAATGTTTATTTAGTTAATTCACACACAGGGAGACCATCAATCATGTGTTTAGGATGTATGAATGGGCATTTAACAGTGTATTGCCTGATGTAGGTTGCCAATAGACTTTGATTTCAATTAATTCCCCAGTGATTTAGTGTAACAAAAGACTAATTAAAAAATTCAGTTTCTTTGAGTTTGCAAACATAAGTATATCACAAATGGAACCTGTTATTATTTGAATAGCTAACAAAGCATGGTGCAAACTGACATCATCACAGCAAATGACCAAATGAAAATCACATTATCTATGTCACAGACTTACCACAAATTTGTTCTTGAAACTGATTTAAACTGACAATAAATATACTGTATATACAATATCTGCTCCCAACATGCCACATAGGGTCTTAACAATCACTGTAGCAGAGGTCGCGACTTCAACCAGCTCCGTTGGTGTAGAGGGCTCAGCCAACACCAGTGCCTACATCTGCTGGATGTGCATCTGAGATTTAAGAGCTCTGTTAAGCGGCCGTCACACGCTAAGATATCTCTTGCGATATTGTAAGCGATCACGTGCACGCGCAATCGCTTACAATATCGCTTACATCGCTGGTGAGATGTCACACTGACAGACTCACCAGCGATGTGGATCCGCGATCTCGCTGGTTACTATGGTACACATCGGGTTACTAGGCGCCGCGCATCGCTTAGTAACCCGACGTGTACCATAGTTACCATCTCCCAGCATAGGCTCTGCCGCTGGGAGATCGCTCATCGTGGTGTTATACACCACGATGAGGCAGATCGTCAAATCGTTAATCGCAAGATCTGAGGTCCGGGGCTCAGATCTCGATCTTGCGATTTGATCATGTATCGCTCGTCGTATCCTGCCGTCACACGCACAGACATCGTTCACGCGATGTTTAATCAGGCGCATTCAAGCGATATCGTTCAAGATATCTGTGCGTGTGACGGCCGCTTTACATACATCCCTTTCCCACATAGCTTCGTAAGGCTATAACCTTAAATCATTATAAACTAATTGGTCTTAAAATTAACCGGCATCTGAGCAGTATTAAAGGTTTTATCATCATTTAGTTGTTAATATCATCATTATTACTTTCAAATATGTTGTTGTTTACTATTAGCAGTCTAATGAAATGATTAACATTTAAGGTAGTATCATGCAGATCAAAGGAAATGTTGGTACCAAGCTTAAACCATGAGATAATAATAAAATTCGGGTGGCCTCTATGACATAAGAGGAAAAGTTCACCACATTAATATTTATCTCTTCTGACGATCTTTTTGTGGATAACATCTTCCAATGTTTTCAGTCTGCACTCCTGATCTTTTTTTTTTCTTTGCAATTTGAGAAATTTGGTTGCATGTGGAATTGCAGAGTTTGGTAGCTATTCACACTACTATTTCCAATATTATCTGAGGTAACATCTAAGCTATCTAATTCAGTTACCGTCTGGTCTACCATTAAATACCACTCAATTACCATATTTTTCAGACTATAAGATGCACCAGACCATAAGACGCACCCAGTTTTTGGAGGAGGAAAATAGGGGAAAAAAGATTAAGCAAAATATGAGGTCATGATTAGGGATCGGCGAGTCTAC
Source organism: Allobates femoralis (assembly GCA_033576535.1). Taxonomy (NCBI): domain Eukaryota; kingdom Metazoa; phylum Chordata; class Amphibia; order Anura; family Aromobatidae; genus Allobates; species Allobates femoralis. Next base: position 273,759,437 of record JARQOC010000006.1, read on the forward strand.
TTGCTAGGACTCGTTACTCGGCGAGTAGTAAGGGACTCGCAGGACTCGGTACTCTGCGAGTTTCCCAGCGATTACTCGCACAGCAACGAGACCAATGCAAATCAATATCAATCCTAGTTTTGTCAGAGACTCTGACAAAACTAGGATTGCCATTGACTTGCATTGGTCTGATTACTGTGCAAGTAATCGCTGGGAAACTCGCAAAGTAACTGCTGTTACTTTGCGAGCCGAGTCCAGCTGTCTGCTCTGTGCAGGCTGCCGCAGCTCCAGGGTCCTAGAGCCCGCCTGCTCACAGAGATGATGTAGCAGTGCTGAGATTGTCCTCAGTCTGCTGATTCCCTGTGCATAGACATCTATATCTATGCACAGGGATGTAGCAGAGAGGACATCGCGTTTTGGACTACGTCGGACGGAAGAGAATTTTTTAATTAAAGATGGAGTCCCTAATGGCTTTTTTTTATTTCTAATAAAATTTTTTCTCTATGTTGTGTTTTTTTAACCCTTTATTGGAGATTCTTAGTGGCCGGGTCAAACGTGGCCTGACATTAAGAATCTCGGGCTTAATACCAGCTTGTATAACAAAGCTGGTATTAACCCCTTTATTACCCAGCGTGCCACCGCCACCAGGGCCGCTGGAAGAGCGGGGTTCAGCGCCAGAGGATGGCGCTTCAATGAACGCGCCATCTTCTGGGGCTGCTGCGGGCTGCCATTCGCAGCAGGGGGTGCCCAGAAAGCTTGGGCATCCCTGCGCTGCGGATTCCAGCCCCCAGCTGCTTAGCTGTACCTGGCTAGACATAGAAATTGCTCAGCGCCCCACACATTTTTTTTTTATTATTTCATGAAATTCATGAAATAATTAAAAAAAAGGGCTCCCCTATATTCTTGTGTCCGGCCAGGTACAAATAGGCACCTGGGGGTTGGGGGCAGCCCATCGCTGCCTGCTGGATCCGGCTGGTTCCAGAAATATGGCGAAGCCCACGTGAAATTTTTTTCTGACAAATCCATAAAACAATGTAAATAAAAGGCACCAGGGGAGTAAAGAGTGGAATGAGCCCCACGTGTTACGCCAAAGACAATGGTTTCATCAGAGACCCCTGTTAATATATTTTCACATAGACCTCTGTTGTGGAGTTTTGGCATAGGTTATAGAACTATATTTACAATGATTGAGATCCCTAGTATTGTTAAACACACACCTAAGGCTTCCTTTACATTTGTGTTCCCCTCGGCAGCGTTCTGCGGAGGGGATCCGCAATGTGACCCCAGCACCACAAGCCCCTATCTTTATAATGGGAGCGCACAGTGCTGCGCTTGACTGAGCATGACCGTGTACACCCATTCACTACCATATGTGATCTGTGCACAAGCAGATGCATGCGCACAAATCACCCAGTCACATCCGCACCACGAACGCAACATGTTGCATTTCTGGTGCGGACGAGACTGGGTGATTCGTACGTAGGCGTCCGCCTGCGCACAGATCACATATGGCAGTGAATGGGAGCGCACGGTCATGCGCAGTCAAGCGCAGCACCGCGCGCTCCCATTATAAAGATAGTGGCTTGCGGTGCTGCGCTTACATTGCGGATCCCCTCCGCAGAACGCCGCAAATGTGAAGGCAGCCTTACTTATTCCCTTCTTGACATGTTTTTGTGTGAGCACAGGGTATTTTGTATTATCTTTCAGTAACCCTAGTGGTGCATAGGCTTGGCCCACCTGTAAATATTTATCATATATGATCACTCTCATGCTAGCATATATGATCCCCTCTTTCTGGTACATGGGCCCCCATCACTTAAAAACAATAAACACTAATACTCACCCAGCCTTCGCTTCCTCCTGAGTTCTGCAGTGGCGACACCCTCGTGCATTATGCCAAATGCTCATCTGATCAGTGTGTTGAGCAGGGCACACAGCGATGACATCACTCTCCTGTGCCCCACACCACACACTGATCAGCTGAGCATTTGGCATAGCACATGAGGATGTTGCCTATGCAGGGGGGAGTGAGTATGATCATCTGGGATATTCACAGTGAATATCCAGAAACCATTGCCCCTGCTGCAGCTGTGGACCATAATCACGGTCACGGCCATGTAAGCTAATTTAATATTGAACTCTCCCCCTGCGCACCACTCAGCGCCGACTTCAGTCCTGAGAGGTAGACTGGGAAGAGTGCAGTGAATATTATATTAGCTTAATGAGGAGGCCCACGTGACCATGGGCAGCAGCTGCAGCCTCCTCCAGCCTCTAGTCGCTGTTCCAAAGCCATTGTCCACCGCCACAGCACCACATACATAGTACATATACGTTGACATTGGTCAAACGCATTCACCAAAGAAACTTCATAACTCAGATGGTGGACCTTCAGTTATTTTTAGCAGCACATTAGAACCCTGCTCCTATCCGGAATATCAAGTTACATGCATCTGTAACACTTGTGTCTAAGGGCCCTCGTCACACTGAGTGACGCTCCAGCGATCTCGACAGCGATAACTACCTGGCCGGGATTGGTGAAGCGTCGCTACCTGGTCGCTGGGGAGTTATCAAACAGGCAGATCTCCTCAGCGACCAGGGACCAGGGAGCCATCTCCACATCACTGGGAGCAGGAGGACGCTGGTAACTATGATAAACAGCGGGTATAAAAGCAGTGCGTCCTGCTTAGTTACCCGGTGTTTATCATAGTTACCAGCGTCCTCCCTGCTTAAGGGCTGCGCTAAGCAGGGAGGACACTGGTAACTATGATAAACAGCGTGTTCCTAGGCAGCACGCGCAGCCTAGATACCCGCTGTTTATCATAGTTACCAGCGTCCTCTGTGCTTAGCGCTGGTAACCACGATAAACACTGGGTATCTAGGCAGCACGCGCTGCCTAGATACCCGATGTTTACCATGGTTACCAGCCTGTAAGGTCGCTGATCGTTGGTCTCTCGCTGTCACACGCAATGATGCGTGCTGACCAGTGGGAGATCAAGGACCAAAAAATGGTCCTGAACCATGTGGAGCGATCAGCGACCTCACAGGAGGGGCCTGACCGCTGCTACATGTCACACATAGCGACATCGCTGGAGAGGTCGTTGTTACTTCACAAAACCTGTGATGTATCAGCGATCTCGCTAGTGATCTCGCTATGTGTGACGGGGTTTAACACAGCCACAAAAGATGAGCAGTTTCTTTATTTAACTTACCAATCTATCACCAGAAAAGACCCTATTTGCACCTTTTTTTTCTCCAGCTTGCACTGATTATCTGATCAGTTTCTTTCTACTGGCATCAGTACAGTTGTGGCCAAAAGTATTGACACCCCTGCAATTCTGTCAGATAATACTCAGTTTCTTCCTGAAAATGATTGCAATCACAAATTCTTTGGTATTATCTTCATTTAATTTGTCTTCAATGAAAAAACACAAAAATAATTGTCCTAAAGCCAAATTGGATATAATTCCACACCAAATATAAAAAAGGGGGTGGACAAAAGTATTGGCACTGTTAGAAAAATCATGTGATGCTTCTCAAATTTGTGTAATTAACAGCAACTGTAACTTATCTGTGTCACCAAACATGAATGTTCCTGTGTCTACCATGCGCAGTGTCATCAAGAAGTTTAAAGCCCATGGCACTGTGGCTAACCTCCCTGGATGTGGGCGAAAAGAAAAATTTACAAGAGATTTCAACGTAAGATTATGCGGATGGTGGATAAAGAACCTCGACTAACATTCAAACAAGTTCAAGCTGCCCTGCAGTCTGAGGGTACTACAGTGTCAACTCGTACTATCCGTCGGCGTCTGAATGAAAAGGGACAGTATGGTAGGAGACCCAGGAAGACCCCACCTCTTACCCCGAGACATAAACAAGCCAGGCTGGAGTTTGCCAAAACTTACCTGAGAGCCTAAAACGTTTTGAACGAATGTTCTCTGGTCAGATGAGACAAAGGTAGAGCTTTTTGGGCAAGGCATCAACATAGAGTTTACAGGAGAAAAAAGAGGCATTCAAAAAAAAGAACACGGTCCCTACAGTCAAACATAGCGGAGGTTCCCTGATGTTTTGTGGTTGCTTTGCTGCCTCTGGCACTGGACTGCTTGACCGTGTGCATGGCATTATGAAGTCTGAAGACTACCAACAAATTTTGCAGCATAATGTAGGGCCCAGTGTGAGAAAGTTGGGTCTCCCTCAGAGGTCATGGGTTTCCAGCAGGACAATGACCCAAAACACACTTCAAAAAGCACTAGAAAATGGTTTGAGAGAAAGCACTGGAGACTTCTAAGGTGGCTAGCAATGAGTCCAGACCTGAATCCCATAGAACACCTGTGGAGAGATCTAAAAATGGCAGTTTGGAGAAGGCGCCCTTCAAATATCAGGGACTTGGAGCAGTTTGCCAAAGAAGAATGGTCTAAAACTCCAGTAGAGCATTGTAAGAAACTCATTGATGGTTACCGGAAGCGGTTGATCACAGTTATTTTGGCTAAAAGGGTTTTGCAACCAAGTATTAGACTGAGGGTGCCAATACTTTTGTCTGGCCCATTTTTGGAGCTTTGTGTGAAATGATCAATGTTTAGCTTTTAGCTTAATTCTCTTTTGTGTTTTTTCATTGAAGACAAATTAAATGAAGATAATAATACCAAAGAATTTGTGATTGCAATCATTTTCAGGAAGAAACTGAGTATTATCTGACAGAATTGCAGGGGTGTCAATACTTTTGGCCACAACTGTATGATACTAGAAGCATACAAATGCACAGTAT